>BMAO01026031.1:0-60847 GCA_019973975.1 Trichonephila clavata
TTGACCATGGTTCAAAATTACGCGGACCGTCCCCGAAAGTCCTCGTGTAGCTAAAACAGTGCGACGTTAATATTCACTCACTCACTTGGCTGTGTGGTAGTTTGGGACTGAGTTGCCAGCTCAGGCACCGTCTTTGCATTTGACTGTAGTTGTCCGACGCCAATAGCCTTGGTGTTCAGTTATTGTGGACGTCAATAAACTCACTCATTCTCAAATTGCGATAGCCAGTCTCATGTGTTCTAACAAAGTGTCAGTCAAGTATTTCTAATTTATTATGTAAGAATGAAAGTTCCATAAGAGAATTTAATTTAAACATTCTTGGAATTGGCCCGTCAAAATAAATTTAAAGTGCTATTCAACGTTTTTCAATCTGAACTGACTGGGTTAATGATTTAAAAAATAAAATGCGCGCTCTTAGGTTATTGGAAACTGTATTGAGACAATTTACATAAATATATTTTATTATAGAAGCATATCAGAAATAATTATTATCTATTAATTAAATCAAATAGTTATTTATTCATCAATGCAGTATTTTTTAATGAAATGCTATTTATATGTATATATATACTGTATTCTTCCTTACTGTGAACCCAATGTTTCTTTTAGTGTGGATAAAAAAAAATGCTTTCAAATTTATAAATTGAGATTCGTGCTATTTCTGTTACAAGAAAGGTAGTAATATGTGACTTTTCTTGTACCAAAAATGAGTTAAATAAGATACAGTGAAAATCGTTTAACACGAAACTGGGGGGGGATTAAAATTTGTCGTGTTAAAAGGTATTGCAAAAAAGCATTATATATTCAACAAAATTTAGTTTATTGCAAAGATATGCTTAAACATTTCCGTAATTAGTTCTTTTTTTAATTATTGTTGATAATGTAGAGTTAGAAATACCAAAATCTTTGCAGATTTCTGTTTCCGTTTTCTGTTTTGTATCAACAGCCTTAAGAATCTCCATTTCAATTATAAAAGAAATAGAAGTTTGCTTTCCCCTGAGCTCTTTGTCATTGTGCTCGTAAAAAAATTCTTCTAAAATAGAAAGAAACTCCCTTATTTTTACTTACACTGCGATGTACTCCTCAATGATTTCCAAAGCCAACTGATGAGAGATTAAATGTTTAAATGTTTTTGTGTGTCGTATTTGTAGGAGTGGAAAAAGTAGCTGAGATAAATTAAATTGGCTTGTGTCACAGGCTATTCCGAGGAAATTTTAAATCCAAGTTAGCCTCCTTTCTATGAAACATGTGAAACCACCTTTCATTTCCCACCCTTTTAAAATCTCGCCTTCACGGCTGGTGTTTACCGTATTTTGTTCATTACCCGAAGGGAAATCTTTTCGTGTTAAGAGGGGGGAAGCGCGTAAAAATACATAGCAGTTTGTCGGGAACGTTGTATCATTTCGTGTTAACCAATATTTCGTCTTAAACATTTTTACGTTAAACGTATTTCACTGTATTAGGTATGCTCCAAATACAATGTAAATAAGAAATCTTTAAATTAAATTTTCAAAATTATATAATTAAACATTGTAGTTTATTGGAATGATATTAATACTTAACGTATGAAACTCTTCCATATCGTTAATTTCCACATACTGTATTTCATCATTAAAGGTCCTTTCACAACTCTGGGAGGAGTCGAGACGCTGGGTTTCATTCACACAAAGTATGAAAACGCCTCAAATGATTATCCAGATGTTGAGATTCACTTTGTGTCCGGCAGTCCCGTTTCTGACGGAGGACAGACTTTTCAAAGAGTGATGGGTGTTTCGCAAGAGGTGAGTAGGAAACTAAAAACATGGGCATTTTGAAGAAGTATGGAAATATGCTATTATCCTCTTGGTAGTGAATTTTTTACCGGTTTTGTGAAGTCGAAGATTTGAATCCTGGCGCCACCGAAGACCCACCTTGTAGAAAGGGTTAATATACTTTAAATTTAGCAAAGTTCAAATCCTCACATTAGCACGTTGTGAAAGTTTGGAGAGTAGCGAGCCAGCTCGTGTATCAGCATTTGACTGGGATTTAAAATGCGTGTGACAAAAGATCAAATGAAATCTTTTAAAGGAATGATTCAGTTTTTTTAAACTCAAAATTGCATAATTACTGAAAGTAAAGGGAGCATAGTAAAACCATGATTATACATCGCTCATAATAATCCAGTTTAAAGTTCATACTGCTTATAGAGGCTTTACTCATATGAAGCGTCGTTTTCGAATATTTCTCTACTACGCCTTAAAAACAAAGAACAGAGTAACTAATTTTGTAGTTGCACTTGTTTGTGTCTATACAAACTGATACCTGAAGAAAATATATAGTTTTGTAGAGGCACAGAAATCAAATTTAGACAGAACAAAACTGTGCGTAACATAGCAGTAGAAAAAAAATAGTTTTCAGTTTTCTGCCATTCCTGTTTCTTTTTCACCATGCACATTGCAAATATAAGTGTTAAATGCTTTAATTTAAAAAGCTCTTTTAAAAAAAATTATAAATTGCGTGCGTATTTTAATAAGTATATTTAAAATTTTATTTTAAGTATATATTTAGATGAACTTGTTTATATAAGAGTTGCAAGATAATTTCCAGACTTAAGAGTTTGAGATTTGCCTACTTTTGAAAAAGGCAAAAACACGGCATCGTAGCGATACTTTCCAACAAACTTTCAGGATGTGTAGGGGGTACAGAGACAACATGTAGAAGACCCTACATTCTATACACATCAGAATGTAGGATCACAAATGCCGTAGTTGTGAGCTATGGTGCAAGGAAACAGACAAAGAATAAAAACAGCAGTACATTAATGAATCATAAAACATTTTATTGTAAGGTTGTACTACAATAGGTGCCCTAATTCACGCCCAGAAGTCGTCTGGCAGGCCTGACATCGGCTGAACAGGATTCTTTGTTTTGAAAGATTCCTTTCGGCAGTCTTGCAGCGTTTGACGTTGAACTGAAGGCTTCGTGAACATCAAATCTACTGGAAGTCGTCATTTTTGACTTCTGGCCACACATCATGTCGTAATTTCGAACACCTGCTGCACCTTTCACTAAAGTATTTTCTGTCCCATTAATGTGTTTTTGTTTCTGTTCTTTTTCTCTGCTTCTTTGTACCATAGCTCCCAACTACGGCATTTGCGAACCTGCATTCCTATGCGATTCCGAATAGTCTCTGTACCCCCGACACACCCTGCAAGTTTGTCGGTCTGGTAGCGAATCACCCTGTACTCATGTACTAGACTAATGCATAAATTAATGTTGCAGTAGTAGATCCAATTAAATAGAACATAATTGGAGAAATCTAATACAGTAGAACGTCGTTTATCCGAACGTTTATTATCCGAAACGTCAAATATCCGAACCAAAGTCCGGATACGTTTTCGAACAGTGCAATGCTAAACATTTGTTTCCTGTGAGACCAAAAGTGACCGTAAAACCCAAGGTGAGGGATATTTAGGGAATTACAGTTGTATGATTTGGTAAACAACTGCGCGGAATATTAAGTCAGCTTGTTTCCAAGTGAAGGGGTGTATACGTGCTCTTTTGTTGAGTTTTGTTGATGCAGAAACCTGGATGGCATGCGATACAGAAGACTGGATTTCAAATGCTAAATAATGACGAAATAGTGACTTCCGTGCAAGAAGAATCCGACCCTGTCGACGATGAAACGGATGAAGACGAGGACAACAACAGCAACAATGAATTTAGCAAGGGTCCATCAAATGCTGACTCGTTTTTCTGCGTTAGAGACAGCTATGGAGTGGTACGAACAACAATCAGAGTGTTGTCTTACTCAACTACTGTGGCTGAAGAGAATCAGACCTTTCAGTGGAAAAACGAAGGTGTACAATAGTACAGCGAAAAATAAGTGATTATTTTCCACAATCAAGGTAAAATTGCGATGTTTTGCACCTATTTGGCATTTTCTTCAAGCACGTTTCCCGCATGGGATGATTTTCAATATTTGTATAGTGTCCAGTATCGTGTACTGCATGGATCGCATTCGGTTTTCGGTTATCCGAACATAGAGTATCCGAACGGTCTCCGGTCCCAATTGATTCGGATAAACGACGTTCTACTGTATATAATTTTCACGTACGTAATTCAATACTTAAAGTATAAGTTTTTAAAATTTTCTCCCTCTGTATTTCAAAAGAAAAACGTTTATTATTCAACTAAACTATGAAGGTAGTAATAATTTATCAAAACAAATATTTAAAATAATGAAAGGTTTTAATGTTTTTTTTTAAGTTTTACGTCATAATAAAAGTAAAATAGTCTTACCTGTATAATCGATGCTTTTATAATAATATCGTATCAAAATCAAATTTTTTTTATCTTTATATATATTTCCATGTAAAGTATTCTCGTATTTTCTTTCCATATTCGTATGCGTTTTTCCGAATTTTTTCCTTAAATTATTAGTTAACTGATTTAAAGAAGTGTCTTGGTACATCTTGCATCTGATTTATCTAAGGAAATAGCAAAAGGTGATTATAAATTGATGCTTAATGTATTAAGACTAGATTCTCAACACTTTTTCTAACGGTGTGATGTACTTGATTGACATTTAAATTCTTATCGTAAATTTCTCTTGCTTATTGCATGTAAAATCTTAAGTCTTGATGTCCCTAATTTTTGTAAGTCATTAATATTGTTTTGGCAGAAATATTATTTTTCATACGAGGGTAAGTAGGAAAATAAGTTTCCCATGTCGACTGTGGTCAGAGTTGTGTATGAAAGTCAAAACATAGGAGACATTAAATATAAGACATTTTATTTTTCCACTTAAGTACCAAGTACATTGAGATACTTGTCATGCTGCTTGATAAGCTTCGAAAAGCCCTCCAGGAAAAAACTTAGGGCTTTGCATACGAAGAAGATAACGGATGTGGGCAATAGACGATACAGCAGGTGAACACGCAAGACACCAATACATCATTCGTTCGTACATTGGGTCCATGATACGCAATACTGTGATACCCTATCGAAATTGAAAGAGGCGATTCGAAAAAAGCGGCTCGGGCTTCTCAGATCTGGCATTCTGTTATTGGATGACTCGGCGACGGCAACGCAAAACCGTATAATAACTCTTGGTTGGAAGTGCCTGCGCCCTTCTGAATACAGTCCTGATCTCACACCGAGTGACTTTCATCTGTTCCGGCTTTGAAGAACTCTCCGGAAGCACTTTGGGAGTAATTTTGAAGTCAAACAAGTCGTTAAACTTTTCTTCCGTACGCAAAGCTCTGAGTTTTTCTTGGAGGGCTTTTTGAAGCTTCTCAAGCTAAAGGACAAATGTTTCAGTGTATTTGGTACTTATGTAGAAAAATAAACTTATGTCTTATCTTTAATGTCTCATTCTATATTTTGACTTTCATGCACAACTCTGACCACAGTCGACAGGGGAAACTTATTTTCCGACTCACCCTCGTATTAAGTTTTTAAAATGGTAAAGCAAAATTTAGACTCAAAAAATTAGAGAATTAAGAAAATGTGTTAATCTTCAAAATTCTCTTCTTTGATAAATTGAAAAATTTAGCTTTTTTTTCTTTCTGTCGCAGTTATGGAATGCTTTCTACAAACCGTACGTCTTTCGAGACACATTTTCCATGAATCCTGTGCTCTTGAGACCAAAAAGCAGAGGATACATCAAGTTAAGATCGACTGATCCTTATGACCCTCCCATTATCAACCCTAGGTATCTCACTCATCCTCAAGACATTTTAACCATGGTCGATTGTAAGTATGCATGAGCTACCCGTTGATTGAATGTTGAATTTCCTTTATCTGATGTTTTGATGATCCATTAAAATTGTAATAATCTAGTCTATGACATTGTGGTTGAAAGCTGTAGAATTGCGAATTCTAAATATGATTTTTTTTTTGACAATTCATCGTGGAGAGCAAAAACAGTTTAATTAAAAATTCTTACAGATTTCAGTTTTTGGATGGTGGAGGAGGAACTATTTATGTTCTATATTTCTGAATAGCACAATATACCTCTTATAGGAAATTGATAGTGATAATAAGACAGTAGTCGATGGTTAAGGTCCTGGTTTTCTCAGTCGGTAAATATCATTATACGATTATATGCTGTTAAAAAATCTGCTTATAAAAACCTTAATCTTCAAATGTATATCAAAATGAGGAAGGCTTAAGTTTTCTTCATAAGTGGATCACATAAGCGATTTATGTGGTACCTTTAACACATGGGTCAGCAACCTTGTAGTTGTGGTGTGTCATGCCAATTTATCAATTGGTTCAGGGAACCATTCTGTGGGATATATTTGAAATATCTTCCCGCGATAATACAAGTGGAATTGGAGATAAAAATGCGTTTGGCGTAGAGAGGACAGACACAGCGATTTAACTTTCTCATAACTTTGTGGAGAGTGCCACTGAGAATTGCTCCTCGTGCCACAAGTTACCGACCCTTGCCCTAACAATTAATCACAAATATCTTAACTAAATATATTAATGAATAACCTTAGTAGCTTAAGGATTTGCTTTAGACTATTGGTCAAATATTGTGACCTAAACTGTAAGATTTTTAGAGGCCTCTAACGATTCTTAACTCGTGATAGTTTACGTTCATCGTATGATCCATAAGCCCCCTATTATACTTACGAGTGGAAAAATGAATGTCGGAGCCAGCAAGGGTTACCATTATTATTGGTAGATCTTGGAAGGAACATGCATCTCCGAGGGATGTCGTCGAATTATAAAAAATCGCCAATAAGGTGCAATACAGTGTCTTTTCATTTCTGATCCCTTTTGCCAAAATTAATTACAAATATCGCCAATCTGTCCACTTTTCACTTACTACTTGGTATGATTCAAACAAAACTGGTTGGAATTCCATGTTCTATTTAAAGTAAATCATAACTATCCTAATTCTTAAGGACGAAGTACGTCTCCAGTACGGTATTTGTGTAATTGTAATTTAACGCTATTCGTTTCCATAGAAACTCTGGATACAAGTTATTTTTGTGTTAAAACAAAATTAACTTTTCATAATTTTAATTTTGATTTCCCGCTTTGAAACGTACATGTATATTCAAGGGAATTTTTACACATCAGATAAATCCTTGTTTTCTCAATTCAGTGACCAATTGTAAGTGTAGATAAAATCTTATGTAAACTCGTACACGTAAAATAACGATTATTTCAAGGATTATAGATGAAAGAGTATCCCTGGGGGAATCGAGTTGAGTTAGAATCTCCTGGTACCACCGTTTAGAAGCCGATGTATGTTAACTCTATCGAGGCTCATAGTCCATACTTAGCATTACGAACAAGTTTGAGCAGAACCGATCCTAGGGTGTCGGCCGCCCGCGTGCAAATACCTAATGTACCACCCCTCAAGAGAATTATTCATGTCTTAACTAATACTTAACGTTGACGTTATAAACCCATATACCTGTATTAGAGTAAAATGTAAGACATTACAGAAATCAAATAAACATAAAAATAATTTCGTTCCTCTATTTTCCTTTTCTAAATTGTAAGGCTCTTATTAAATTGAAGACCTTTAATTTCCCACAGTGCATATTGAATTTAAACACTCCTGTGTCTTAGGTAATATTAACTATATTAGATATTTTCGTAAAACAACTTTTGAAAATAACATTTTTGAGACGCCTAGTAAAACATCGATCAACGGTGCCTTCCCGCTGCTTTTCTTTTACGGTATTGCGGGCTCTGCCACGAATTTTGGAATCAAGTGAGGGATGTGTGTAAAGATTTGACATTAATAAACAATGGACCAACTCATTGTGCACTAACATTCTAATTTCTTTAGCTATGCTGTTTTATCGGGAAATTGGGACTTATTTTGATTTTTCAATAACTATTTAAAATTCAGTATATATATCAATTCGACTTATATAAGGTTTTTTGAGAAATTTGTGAAAAAAATTTGCTTTATTGATAGAATTATATGTGACCTGCAGCCACTCGCGTGCGGTGTACGCGCAGCACACATGGTAGAATCGACCCTGAGTTTGAATAGTGGCGTACCACTCAAGTTCTGTCCTAATCACTTGAGCGTGGCTTAAAACTACAATCACAATTACCCCATGTGTTGCTTTAGAGTTTTACATTAATAAATAAATCAAACAAAGGCCAATTGACTCGGTGTTAACTAATCTTTTTGCATTTTCTATTTTATATCAATGTGAATATACTTTATTATATAAAAGCTTATGTTAAATCTTTCGATAAAATTCCGAAACAAAAGAACTTGCTATTGCTACCACTTCACAGCATGATTCGTAATTTAGGTATTAGATAACATGAAGCAAAAAAATGACGAAATTATTCGACAAATTAACTGAAACTCATAAAGCAAATATACTGATACTAATTTCAATTTTTAATGTTTTCTTTCGTCTAATTTTCTTTTAGCCATGAAGATCTGTTTATCGGCCATAGACACGGCACCCATACAGAAAGTCGGCGGAAAGTTGTTTGAATCTCCTTTGCCTGGATGTGACCATTTCCCTCGACACACGGACCAGTTCTTAGAATGCCTGGCAAGAACGTACACCGCAACCCTATACCATCCCGCCGGGACATGTAAAATGGGAAGCGTGTTAGATCCTACCACCGTCGTCGACCCTCAACTAAGGTTGGATTCATTCTCTTAAACTTTGCCAAAGCACTCACGCGTATTCTAATAGTATTTTAGCAAATTTTTTAAATGTTTTATTGGTCTGTAGTTAGTTTAATTAAATGCAACCGTTTTCTTTTATGTCCTTAACCGTTTGGGTCCCAAGCAGCACGATCGCGTTGTTGAGATTTTATGTCGAGAAAAAACAGTACATTTCGAACATTATGGACAACTGACGATGCGTTACCGATTGTTGAAGTCGCGCACTCAGATTTACTGAAGCAAGTACATTGCACAGAAATTTTTAATTTAAATAGTACATTTTACAATAGGTAAAACAATACTATAGCTCCAATTGGGATTCGTCGGTGTAAAATTAACAAAGCGCCATCGCGCCGCTTAGTATTTCTCGACATAAAATAAAACAAGTGCTATAGCGCTGCTTGAGTCTTTTCGTATTCATTCTGAGAAAGCACGATTGCGCTGTTTGAGATTCTTCAACAGTGTTTTTTCAATACCCCATGGGACTCAAACAATTATATTTCAGCGTAAATCAAGTAAATACACGAATTGCATAAATAATAAAGATTATAGAATTGGAAAATTAGAGTTCTTTTGTCTAAATGGCTTCAATAATTGCAATTTTTTTCAATTGAGATGACGAACTATAGCTACAAATGTTTAGATTTGATGTATTTTCCCAAAAAAAAATTGGGGGAAGAGGAACACTAAAGGTGATGACACACATTCTATATAATGTTAAATGAAAGTAGGTTAATAAAAAAATTAGTTTTGAACATTCATTGATATATTGTGTTTTCAGGGTAAAAGGTGTGTATGGACTCAGAGTTGCTGATGCGTCCATTATGCCTGAGATTGTCTCCGGAAATACAAATGCGCCGTGCATCATGATTGGAGAGAAGGCTGCGGACCTCATACGAGGAAAAAGGACAATCCTGAGAAAGAAAACATGACATTCAGAGCCTCACCATAAGTCAGCCTCAAGAATCATCGTAGCATGAACCAAAGCTTAAGTAATGGCAACAATTGTGTTGCAAAAGGAATGATATTAACAATACTTTTAAAGTCTTGTTAAGGTAGTAAGAAATTCATTCTTTGCATTTCAAGTTCTACAAACATATCATCCATCAGTTACGGCACCATTCTATTTATAGTTACGTTTAATGTTTGTTTGTGAAGATGGGACCTGAAATATTTCGATTATGAGCGAAATTGTATTTTTATTGTATAGTTCTATGATGTAAATATGTATGATTTGTGTACATAAGTTTGTATTGTGTGGGCTTTTTAAAGTTTTAAGATAAATCTATTTAATTATTCTGGCATTTGATTTTTCTTTTTTTAGTTACCTTAAAACTTTTTCAAATGATATTTTAAAAACAATAGCGTTAATTGTAGTTTTTATTTTGAATAAGTATATTCGGAATATTTGGTCAGTGAAAAAACGCATTCAGCAATATCTTTTAATGTTATCAGGCAATACAGACTTATAAAAAATAGACATTTGAGGCAGAATCTATAACATTGAAATAAATACTACTTTTAATAAAGACAACGTTGATTTAATGTTTTAAAGATACAAAATTTAACTGTTTCGTTTTGCTTTCTATGAGATCATAATTTTATACACAATTGTTACTGTAATTCTAGGAATTTTCATGATTCATTTTATAATCAATAACCTAATCTCTGTTTGTGACCGTTTTTCAGTAAATTTTCTTGGTATTTATGTATTATAACCATAGACTCTAATTTCTTCGGATCAAAAGATGTCGCCAAATGCCTCGATATGCAGCCAATAGAGGAAAACCAATCCTGGACGTATCCAGAAGTATAACAACGACAACATTTGGCGACGTCTTTTTATTTAGTGAAATTGGACGATGGTGTAATACGCAAGTATCATTTTTTATGCGAAAGGTTCATATTTTTTTGTGATAGTCTAACACAAAATCCTTACACATTAAGCCAACGTTGTCTCAATTATTGAAAATCATATAAATAACTATAAATATACACTTCCAGATTTTTACAATAGTTTTAAATACTTTTATTCCTGTACATTTGGCCTACTAGCAAAGATTCACAACACTGCTCACCGTACATCAGTCTGTACCGGTTCTTTTAGTTAAAAAATGTATCTTGAAGAAGCTCAGTGGCGTAACATACACTCCGCAACCCACGCATCGAGGGGGAGTGGCAGGATTCTAGAGAGCCCAAAGCTTTTACTGATGCCAAGTATGTACTCTTGGCCCAAAACCTGACTTTACAGGGGACCTTAATATACTCCGTTACACCACTGAAGAAGCTGGTATAGCTTGTCTTGTGGAGCTATGTTCGATAAATTGAGCAGTCATTTTACTTTTTAAGACCCAATTGAGCAAGTTTGATCAAGTCTGCTGCTTTCTCGGCGATCATAATGACTGGAGCATTGGTATTACCTGAAACTATGGTTGGCATAATTGAAGCGTCGACCACTCGTAAACCTTTGATACCTTTCACTCTGTAAAAAAAATTGCCAGGTTTAATATAAAAAAGAAAGGTCGTCATACGGATAGAATTGTTTTTCATATTGACTTTTTAATATTGCTTAGTTTTCAGCATAAATATTTACTACAGATTACCTCAATTGACATATAAATCACCGGAAGATTTTGGTATACATACAGTTCATTCATTCAAAACCTTCCAAAAGTAATTTAAGAAAAATGCTTAATTTCATAAGGCTCTAATGACTCTTAATTCTATTGTTTTTTGAATATTTTAAGCTCAAGATATTTCTGTTTATTTTAGATATACAATCATTTAAATTTATATATGTTTGGTATATATATAAACCCATACCGTTGATCGTATGGTTCTTAAATTTTGCATAGAGCTTCGCTGATGTTTCAAAAGAGCCGTAGGCATATTTCCACCCAAAAAATTTTTTAAAATTTATTTTCAGTTAATTTTTTTCTAAAACCTCCTTGCTTATGGAAGAGTTTATGTGTGTGTGGAATTAACGGGTTTTGGAAAAATCTACTTTCATAATGGAGTTTCGGGGATATTATAGTACAAGACTCCTATTTTTCAATTATTAGACCTACAGACTTTAATTTAGGAAAGCATATTTCTTTTGTTATGTAGAAATTCACTAATAGAGGTTTTGTGGAAATCGACTCAAGGGGCGGGGTTACGGGAGGGTAAAAAATGTATTCCATTTTAGAAATTCAAATTCTTTTATTTTTTTAATGAAGATGAGAGGACTATAAAAATATATTTGAATATAATAGAAAACTTAATGCTTAGATTTGGATATCTACAACTTGAAAAAAATATACAGGAATACATTATAAGAAATGCCCAGCGAAACGGGTGGGTAAGAGTTAGTATTTAGTAAAAACGCAACCGAAATATTTTAAAAACAAGTTTTTACCCTAATTGATTGATTTGATGATCAATTTATAATGATATACATCACAAATTAAGTCTTTGTATCGAAACTAATTCTGACGTGTACATGCCAAGATATCGAACATAAACGAAGATTTTAAAATACTTTTCAAATCATTTTAGGCAGAGAGATGTATTTTTTATAATTGTGGATATTCCTTTTAAAATTATTTGAAAAAAATTAAATCAATTTTGAAAGAAGGAGAAAAATATTTCCGTGTTCCAAAAATTTGATCACTTTTTCTTACATTCAAAGACTAAATATTTGTTTCTAATTATTTTTTTAGTAGTAATCGTATTTTTATTGTGTAGTTCACCTTCAAGACACGTCAATCGATTTTTATCTATTCATATTAAAAATAGGGAAATCCAAAAAAAGAGTAAAAAAATTCCATTTTTTTTTACTAGATAGTAAAATTAATCTGAATTTACCTGAGATAAGGGTCCACCACTGCTGTTGGGTCCCAAATGCTGCCCATTTTGCACGTGCCTACTGGATGATAAATGGTGATGGTGTACGTTCGGGCGACGCACTCCAGATATAGATCACTGTATAAAGGATAGACTTCGCAACCCGGGAATTTTGTTTCGAATAACCTTGATCCCATTTTCAAGAAGGGAGGCTGCAGTCCCAATTTTAGACAGATTTTCATACCTGGAGAGAAGTAATATTTTAATAATTAAAAATATACATTCAAGATATTATTTAAAGGACACTACTGAGAGCCCCCCCCCCTTTATAGCTCCATATAAAAATTTTGATGGCACCACACTTGGATTGGAGACTAATAATGACATGGAAAGTAAAATTCAGAGAAAAAAATGTTTAGTTCCAAAAATCGCCTATAGGGGTGTTCATGGTGCTGTTGTAACTTACCAAACCGAGAATCGACATTAAATACGGGTATCAAAACAAAATCCGAATTTATCCTTTCATATGCAACAACCGCGCCAATAATTTAGGGCCAGGGTGCGGGCTACTTCATCAATGTAGGTAAGGAGTAATCATCACAGAGTGGCCGCGGTAGCCGAGTGGTCTAGGCATTGGATCGTGGCTAGCATGTCAGGAGTTCGATCCAAGTACCACTGAAGACCCGCCGTGTAGGGGAACGATGCACGTAAAATCTGTCGAGAGCTCAAACGTCCTCCCGTTGGTGTGGTAATTAGGAGAGGGGGGTGCCAGCTTCGGTGTCGTCCGCGTCACTTGACCATGGTTCAAAATTACGCGGACCGTCCCCAAAAGCCCTCGTGCAGCTGAACAGTGGAACGTTAATATTCACTCACTCACGCGGGCTACTTCTTCAGGGCGCACACAAGGGCGGGGGAGGGGTCCACGGGGCCGGACCCTCCCTCATAACCCTTCATGTTTTTCCGATTCATTATATCCCATGTGTATAGCATGTAAAATGTAATAAAGTAATTGATATTAGTAATTTTTTTATTTAATAATGTTAATTATTTATTCGGGAATTTTTTTTTTTTTTTTTTTTTTTTTTTTTGCTTTTTTTTTTTTTCGACAGTCGACAAAATCAAAAAAATATGTTTGGCTGCGCATTGGAGTATGATACGAGAATGGTAGACCTTCAACCCTCGGCCCCCTTCCCTTCAAAAATTCTTGTGTACGCTATTGCTCAACGTCTTAGGTGTGGTGAGGGGAGGAAAAGGAACTTGTACGGAATATGTACTTTATATATACCTTCAAAAAACTAAAATAAAAAAAACACTTTTAAAACAGCGTTTAAAGCAAAACTCAAGGTATAAACTTAATAATAATAGCCCCAAATATAGTTTTTTCAAATGATACATTTATTATGAAACAATACAAAATATATTTAAAAAATAAAACATTTTTAACAGCAAAAACTAGCTTTAGATAAAGTCAGTAGAAGGCACAGTCTGCGTACTGTCAGCCAATCTTGAATTTTCCCGTATGTAATTACTGACTGGTAAAATTTTCAGGCGGACACCTCAAAATGTCTTGGTGGTCCACCGGTCGATCGCGATCGACATAATGCCCACCCCGGATTTAGACCATAAAAACATGTAGACTACTCCGAAGAATAGTATTCTCAGATGAAGTGAGCCAACTCAAGCGAATAAGCGACTCGCACTGCCAGGATGTGCAATTTTAACTATCCAAAGCTCCTCATGAGCTTAGGCCCCAATTGAAGCTACGTAAGGACTCTTTATTGATAAATGCTTTGAAGAGAATGAATAAAAAGTTCGAAGAATCACACAGTCACTGACTATTCCATCAAGCAGAGAACATAAACCTGTGCCAGAAGAGGTGATAATACAGATATTGTAGCTGTAATCATCAACGGATTAAAGAACCACTGTTGGTACACATATTACAGAACAGTGTGGGATATTCCTTATGACATGTTGTGTACTGCCACAGGAAATGTTGTGCAAGGAATACACGGAGTAGCCGTGTGACTGGTCTATTCACGATATTTTTCTTATTAATCCTCTTGAGGAACTTTGGGGCTAGCATTCACATTAATTCACAGCCTTTCAAGAAGAACACGAGATATATGTAAATTAGTTTGACTATATAAAGTCTATATATATATATATAGGTTTTGTAGATGTAATATAGAAGGAGCCGTGAAGCTGTTAAGTAAGTGTGAATATTGAAGTATTTCCTTCACACAAACCTAGAGCGCGTTAAGGAAGTAATTGCTGAGATAAAATTATTAGATTTAAGATAGTAGAATTAGAATTAGCTATCGGATCACACACATTAGTGCTTGTTCTTATCTCACGTAGTCGGGTTTACTTAGAGTTGGTATTAGGAATATACAACGCTTTAGATATCACTCCTAGGTTTCTTCTTATAGTTTCACTTGTGATTGTTTAAGTATGTTCAAAGGCTAAATAAAACTAATTATTATTATGGAGTTTGTTGGTGATGCTTTGTTTCCCCCCACACCTAGAGTCGCGCAGGACGGAGAGAGAGGGGTGTCGATTAGACCCCCACAGCCGTAGAACGGTGGTCATATTAAATGCAATCGAATTGCACACACTGAGGAAGTGAAGGTGTAGCGAATAATACTTAACATTTCAGTTATTTTGTAAATTATTTATTTTCCTTTTTTTATAACTCTTTTTATCGCACATCGCTAAAAATATTCTCCTAAACGCAACTTTTGAACCATTTTTTTTTTTTTTTTTTACGGAATCCTACTTTTTATGTTATTATTCATCTCCATGCCACAAGTTCGGTGCAGGTGTGGTTATAAGATCAAGCTACAGGTGGCTCGGAATAGTGTTTATTTTTTTAAAAAAATCACCATATAAATTGCTTACAATATGTATTATTTTTGTTGATTTGAAATCGGACTATAGATCAAATTGGGGAAAAAATTGGAGTTATGTTTCCAGTATTAGTGTTTCAGAGTGAACTGAAACTTTCTTAATGAATAAAGAATTTTACAGAGTGAGTGAATGTGGACATTTTATGGCACAAGAGCCAAGTTGCGCCACACATTCGTTAATATATTAAAAGTCTTAAAATATACATAAATATGAAAATGCATGTTAAAATCCCAGATTGAAAATAAAATATAAAATTGAGTAAAAAATTACAGAAGATGTAGAAAACTTATAAATTGTTCACGATTCTCTTATAAAAAATCTGATGATTGAACAAAATCCCTAAAATAATGTAATTTTTTAGAGATATTTTAATGTAAGAATTTCACAGCACAGCATAGGAATGATGGGCTGTGTTTAGTGACGTATAATTATTGGGGCTTACCTTCTACAAGAGTTTTGACATCAAGGGGGTGGCTGAAGTAGCGGGGGTCGATCTTTGGCTTGACGTAAGGATTAGATGATTGGAGATATACCCTGCCTCTGCTCTTTGGTCTCAGGAGAACGGGATACATGGTGAAGGTATCTTTTCCGATGTATGGCACATACACTGCTTTGAAAGACTGTACGAAAACAACAAAATTACAATGAGAATAGTGGAAATTTCATTTAAAGTCATAGGGTTTTTATCTATTTTAAACTCATCAAAGCAGAATAAGAAATCTGTAATACATTATGCACTGTTATAAACACAACTCTCAATTTTTACCATAACACGAATAAAATATTTTTAAAAATTTAACTGAAAACGTAATAATACTGATTTCTTGCTCGTGTAGTTCGTAATATAACTCTCATTCAAACTATCTTCTTTGAAGATAAGAAGAGTGAGCAAACAGAGTTCAAACAATGTACTTTATTTTTTCAGATTTGAGTGATTTGCCACCAATGACCTCTGGTAGTTCTACAGTGACATTAACTTTCTTTTCAAATAAAATTAAATTTTATAAAAATTTAAAGACAAACTGTAATGAACTTTTACTTTTATAGATGTCTTGATAATTACTTTAAAAAAATCAATCTCCTAAATCTGTTCATAAATTAAAGTATGCTTAAAAAAATTTGCATCGTACACTGGGTTTACTTTATCCAAAAATACTAAGGAATTTGTTGCTAATAGCTCTTGGGCTGCTTCTAACTGCGACGTTATTAAACAATAATTTGAAGAAATTATGTTCTGGTTTCATTTGAGATCCGTGACAGCGGTAGCCTAGTGGTCCAGGTAACGGACTCGTGGCTGATGTGTCATGAGTTCGAGCCTAGTTCCGCTGAAGACCCGTCGTGTAGGGGAGCGATGCACGCTAAATCTGTCGAGAGCTTAAACGTCCTCCCGTTGATGTGGGGTGGAAGTTAGGAGAGGGGGATGCCAGCTCAAGTGTCGTTCATCACTTGACCCTGGTTCAAAATTACGAGGTCCATCTCCAAAAGACCTCGAGTAGCTGAACAGTGAGACATTAATATTCACTCACTTCATTTGTGGGATCCACTTACTTCGTCATTGAGGCCCATGACTCTCCGGATGGACACTCCTTCGTCCGATGAGGGTGAACTGGAAATGAAATGAATCTCTATGTCCGGCCAATCGTCCGATTTATTGGCGTAAGGGGTCTTGACGAACGCCAGACCTTCTGCGCCTCCCAATATAGTGAGTGGACCTGTAAAATATCAAATGAATACATATTGGGTTTAAATTGAGTATCGTATTGTAGGACAATTAAATTAAACATTTTATATGCATGTTTACGCAAACCATGTTTAGTTGGTCATCTGTAAAGGATATTTCACAAACTAAAGTTAAAAAAAGGCTATATCCATGCATCATGTTCCTTTATTAATAATCAATCGTTGTCGTATCCTTTCCAAAGGGAAGAAAAGAAAGTTGCCTGAGCT
Source organism: Trichonephila clavata (assembly GCA_019973975.1). Lineage (NCBI taxonomy): Eukaryota > Metazoa > Arthropoda > Arachnida > Araneae > Nephilidae > Trichonephila > Trichonephila clavata. The sequence goes on from BMAO01026031.1 coordinate 17,333, forward strand.
TGAGACAGGGTGGACTTCTACACGATAAATGGAGACACCAACCATCTCCACAATTAAGGGATGGGCTAGAGGGAGAGAAATATTTTCCAGCACCCTACACCCGTGGCTTCTGCTGCGATCACCCATAGGACTTTTGGACTCACTGATTTAACGAGCACGTATTCCGTGTGTGCTCGGAGGGTATTTGGTGGGATCGAGCATCGAATCCAGTCCCTCCGGTCTGGATTTAACCACTATTCTACCCATATCCTATTAAGATGAAAAAATATTTAACAAAGTATTTATATTCAGTTAATTATTTACTCTAAATCTTCTAACTCAATGTGTAAATTCTTCCTTCATGGTTAATAGCCGAATGGCTATGATCGTCAGCTCATGTTCAGCATTATACCTGTCAAATCGGGGTTCGAATCCTAATACCTCTAAAGACCCATAGCAGTGGTAGTTTGAGTGGTCATGAAATAGTGGCCGGGTTTGCCGAGTCAAAGTTTCCAGTCTTGGTGCCACTGAAGACCCGTCGTGTAGTGGAGATGATGATCATTAAGTTCATCGAGGATTAAAGTCCTCACGTTGGCCAGTGCCTTGGAGAGTGGGTTGCCAGCTCCAGGTGTCTTCATAGTCTTTTGATCAAGGTTCAAAATTACGAGCACCGTCTCTAGTAGTCTTCGCGTTGCTTCAGAATGTGGCATTAATAAAAACCAAATCAATCAAGTCACTAAAGATTCACCGTGGAAAGGGACTCAAAGTTCTTACTTTTGCAGAGTGTAGAAGTTTGGAGGGTGGGTCTTCGTCGCTTGACCATTGCTCAAAATTACGAAATGCATTCCCCCCCCCCTAGTCCTCGAATAGCTTCGAAATATGTTTAAAAAACAATCATTTAACCCAAGCTTTGCGCCCAGGATATGAGTTTCCCGTCCACTATTTATTTATTTGTCCATCTGTGTTTCTGCATTAAGCAGACAAAACATTTTGCTTATGGTTGTTATTTTGATTATCTAAATAAAATTGTATACTTTGTAAGAATAGAGAGAAGTTTAGTTTCAATTTAAGGTGGATTAACAGTGTAAAAAAGTAGTTATTCCAAATCTTACTTAATCATAATCACTTTTTGCCACAAGACTGCACATAAATCAACAAGTTTCACATACACAAATTTTGTTTTAGAATCCAATTGAGAGGTCATTCGTTTAACAATACGGTTCATATAGATAATATGCAAATAGGCTGATTTACACAATTCATTTTCACATAAGGAAAAAAATATTGTACCTTTTCCCATTGTAATGAAGCTTAGAAAATTCTTCAGAGATAGAATTCTGTTGGGTATGAGGGAGACTGGTTCGTCTATCACGAAGTGAATCCCCGCTGATCCAACGTGGTCTTGAAGATTCTCCCCCACAGGCAAGTCTGCTATCACTGGGATCTTTTAATGAAAAAAATTCAATTAAATAAACTATGATAAACAAAAATACATCTTTCAATGATAACTTTACATCCCCATAAATGATCAGACAGTGGCTCACAAATGAATATAATATACAATATTCTCAAATGAAAACTATTACATTGATTGGTAATTATAATTATCTCCCTAAATCATCAGTGATATAAGTTCTATGTAATCAACAAAGTGGGTTCTAAGAGGAGTTTATTGAATTTATTATAGTTTTACAACTTTTCTATAAATGATTCGTAGTAGAGAAGTGTTGAAGCATGTTAAGGCTGTTTTCGGCTAATGTTAAAGAATAGGAACCCAATTCGAAATACTTTTTCAGATATAAAAGTACTCAAACATTAATATTATATTCTGGCTTCACTATAATGCAGTGACTCGTTTATTTTATCATACTACTTATTTTTATCCTAGTTGACACACTTTTTCTTTTATAAAATGTGTTTCGCATTTTTTCTCCTAAACCATAATGCTAAATGAGCTATCTCTTTACATGTTAAAAGGAAAAACTAATTATTTATGAAATATTTTGAAATTTTAAAAACATTATACTATAAATAAATGCATTATTTACAATTTCACACATTTTTATAAAAATTGAGGCATTTTTTCTATCCGGAAATGTGCACCGCGTTAAGTTCACGCTCTTGTGCATATGGCGAAAACAGCCTTAAATTTGTCGAAACTAAAAACTCATCGCTTGAAGAGGAGGATTCCACCTCAGGTGTTGTCCTCGCCCCCCTCTCTCTATCTTGACTGTTATTCAAAATTACAAGATTCTTCGCTAATAGAGTTTGTGACACTTCTAAGTAAAAATTATGGAATAAATGAGTTTAAAACGAAAATTTCCAAATGTGTATTACTGGAGTTTATCAATTTATTTATACAAAATAATATGAATTATCTAAAAATAATTACGAAAATTTTTTTTGCTGAAAATTGGACGTCAATGTTGTTTACTATTTCTATGTTAATTCTTGGTAGGTTCAATAAGAAAACGAAAACGTAATTAATAACCATGCTGCATGAAGAGACGTTAAAATGCGTTACTGCACAAATTTGTTAAAATATAATTTATTATTAACATAGGTCATTCGTGCACATGTTTATAATTTGATGACTAAAATAATAATGTAAATTTAAGATTGAATTCTTATCTTCTTTTCTTCCATAAAATTTGTTTTTGGTGAGCTCGAGTGTGACTGGCTAAGGATATTCTGGAAATCTTACTCAGTTTTCCAGCCTCCTACCCGTGAACAGTTACTCCTGCTTTAATCTTGATACTAAATCAAAATTACGTATTTGTAACAATTATTCCCTTAATTCTTAGTTATTAGTTTTACTTCTGGATTAAAAGATACGTCGGTATTTTATCCTTAAAAAAAGTTATTGAGACAAAAAAATTCATTCCAAGAAAGTTTGCCTCTTTATTTACACTCTCATAGTAGAGAACCTCTAGGACATAGGTTCCCAACCTTTTTTGAACTGGCGCCCCCTTTTCTAGAGAATATTTCGATACCACTCCCTCCCACACCAGAAAAATAAGAGTGCACATAAGACACGGTGAAAACAAGAAGAGTTAAATTTTAAAAAATATTCTATTTGTAATAGAAAATATTTTTTAATTTCATTTTTTTTCTAAAGTCCCAATTTTTTAACTTGCGAATCTGTAATAGCTACTGCCACAAATATATTTAAGTGTGTAATATTATATATTTAAGTGTGTAATATTATATATTTTAGTCGTAGATAAGATATATTGGAATTGAAACGCTACTGAATTTCTTCTTCATTTAAAAGAGTGGAATAAAAGTTTTAGCTTACTGTTATCAAGACAGGCAGGGGTTTTGATGATACGAAGTAATTCATAATAAACTTTTGCTTTCAAAATGAATTTTAATTGACAGTTTCAGCCTTTAAATAATCACACGTCAATTCCTGGTTAACATATTTCGTTATGCTTCTTGGATAGTATACGTGATGAAATGCAATGGACGAAACATTTTTCCTACTGCTCACAGGCAAAGACAACAAGTGCACTACATAAATAAACATGCACTATATCATTCAATTTAATGTAGGCCTGAATGTAATGTAATCTCTAAGTTTTTCATCCACTTCCCGAACTACCGAAATACGTGAATTTTCGTACATGTGATATAGAAATGATTTAAATACATACAATTAACATAAGGTAAACAGTATTAACTTTTGTTAGTGTATAATCAGCGTGGTTTTTTTTTTTTTTTTGTCTTTTTTAGACTATATTTGGTTAATCTGTCCAAGCCACTCCATCCCATCTCAACTCCCCTTAATTTTCTCTGGTTCTTTTACTGCCCCCTAAAAGCCTCAAACGCCCACAAGGGGCGTTATCGCCCACGTTGAGAACCTATGCTCTAGGATCATCATTCCTATATTTTGGAATTTATTTTAAAAAAATAGAATCTATATATATATATTTATAGGATTCTCTAACCATTTTTCCTTTAAATTGCATTCATAATGTTAAAAGAATTGTCTTTTTTGAAGAATTACATTAATATTTCACAATATTGATTTTCTTGAATGCTCAAATTACAAAGATTTATTTAGGAGATCTGTTAAGCTATATATATCAGCACAATTTTTCTTATATGAACTTATATGAAAGTAATGCTCTTATTTACCCCGAGTTTTTTCAACTGTTTCTTTGGCCCTATTCCTGAGAGCATGAGCAGCTGCGGAGAGTTGATGGCTCCTGCCGAAACAATCACTTCCTTTCGAGCCAGGACTTGGAAAGTAAGTCCAGCCTTGTCATACAACACTCCACGAGCATGTCTGTCTGGATCAATGAGAATCTAGAAACAAAACGTAAACAAAGTGCGATTTTAATAAAGTTTTCGGTAGATAGAAGTTACTAAACATCTAAAAAAAGACAATCTTTTACTTCAAAAATATTCCGAATTAGAGCAAACTCAATAGAAAATTGTAATTCGCATTTATTAATAAAGTGAATTAAAACTTATAAACTATCGAAGAATTTAAAGGAAATAATGATGTACAGAAAAACTGAACGGAATTTGTTTGGCTTACAACACAATGTAGTAAATGCAAGTTTACTTTTCACAATCCCAAGAATGACCGCGGTAGCCTTTTGGTCAAGGTATCGGATCGTGGCTGGCATGTCATGAGTTCGAGCCCAGTACCACTAAAGACATGCCGTGTAGGGGAACGATGCACCTTAAATCTGTCGAGAGCTCAAACGTCCTCCAGTTGGTGTAGTGTGGTAGTTAAAGGGTGTTGCCAGCTCAGGTGTCGTCCACGTCACTTGACCATGGTTTAAAATTACGAGGTCCTTCTCCAAAAGCCCTCGTGTAGCTGAACAATGTGTGACGTTAATATTCACTCACTCAGTCACAATCCCAAGGAAAACAATTCAAGAATAGTCTGTAAAAACCATAGTAATCAAATGCTCACGAGGGAGCTCATATCAGCATTTTAATCGCGATTTTATTTAAAGTAAATAGAGACACAAATGTTCGCTAAATTTGTCCAGACCTAATGTTGGCGTGGTGTGAATGGGGGAAAGAAGGTTACCCTCTTAAGTGTCGATCTAGTCATTCTGACCGTAATTCACAGTTTCAAGCTGTAATGGTTGTGGTTAGTGTAACTTTTGTATGGAACAGAAAAAAAAATGCTGGAGCATTTGTTACAACAGTATGAGAAGCAATTAGTAATTATTGAATGCAACCAAATAAAGTTCTTCGAAAGTAATTGGTCTTGATTTGTTTGACACAACAAAAGAAATGCATTAACCTAACGATGAGCAAATATTTGTAAATGTTCATTACTCCGTTTAAAATGAGGATTATGAACAATCAAGAAAAATACCGAAAATTTATATCTTAATATTAACACTAACGTTGTTACAAGTGAGTTGCGTCATTTTCTAATCAATAACTGTAATTTAGAACAGTTTTCTTTCATTTTTTAAGTATAAAATCAGAATTGAAAAAATCTATTTATATAAAAAAAGGGATTAATATATTTTGTTTTCTTTAATATAGACAGGGAGCAATATTTTTACTAGACTTATTTCTGTTTCAAATAATCCAATTTACCTGCATTTAATCAAATTATCGTATTTCATGTTTATTCACATAAACTTAATAATTTTTGTTCTTAAAGAGAGAAATTTTACGGGGTATTTATTGAAGCTTTTTAAAGATTCCTTTCTGCAAAGAAGTGTGTATCCACGTAAATTCAAATTGGTGCATTTTTATGTAATTTCTTACCCTATATTCAGATTTTTCATTTTTTTAAACATTAAATAAATAAAGTTTTGATTCAACTCGTTTTAGTTAAACGAAGATAATCGTTCGTAATTTGCCACCAGGGTCAAAAAGGTACCTTCAAATAATCAATGATTTCATTTACCTTTGTGACAAATGTGTTGATGGCAATATCCAAATTAGGTCTTTTGCCTGCAGCCGATAGGAATGCCTTTGCTGTGCTACAGCGCGAGCCTCTTCTAATGGTTCCTTGCGGAATAGAAGCACCTTTAAGGGAAAGGAAAACATTAAGATAACACAAAAAAATTAACTATAAAGATTGCAATTAAATTAACAAAATTTATATTTCCTGGATATTTCTAAATATTTATGTAGGGAATTTTATTACTAATTCAATATCTTCGAATTTAAAAAAGTAGATTCATTAAAGTCTTAAGTATTAATTTATTGATTTTTGCTGTCAACCAAACTTTTCAGGATTAAAATTCAAATTATTTTTTCACTACTTTGATGTAAGGCATACGTTGCATAACTGGTGGTGTACTTTGGGGTTGCCTATTTTTCTCTATTTTCGATTTTTCTCCTTGTTATACATATCTCTTCCTTTCAAACACTTAGAATTAAGTGTAGAAAGAGCAAATAAACTCTTTTTTTTTTTTTTACCCTTAAAAAGTACTTTACGTATCTTGAGCAAATGTGACCCTTGTGACGATGAAATAAAACTAATTTTAAGTGACAATCTTCGCAAAGAAATTTTTAAAAACTCAAAATAAAACATAATACAAATTATTTACTAGCATTTTAAATATCTATATATCACAATGATGAAAAGATTTAAAACATCAAGTGGATAAGATTTCTCTCAATGGTCTATATTTTATCCAATATGCTTAGCAAAAAAATTAAAATTTTGTGAATGTTAAACTAAATACATTCATATTAATATTACAAAATGGACTTTAAATTATTCAATTGTACTAGGAGAACTGAAATACCCGTTTGGTGGACTCCATTTAAATCGTTAATTGAGTACCCCAAGTACAAGGCTGAGTCTTCGAAAGCATATCCAAGTGGAGTGACGTAAGGTGGAGTTTCTATAGTCAAGTACCCACCAGTACCGTGATACCCTGTAATAAAGAACGATAAATATAAATCTGTGAATGAAAATATGGTATTTAAAATGTGGTATTTCTCATCATTCCATACATTTACTTTCATATATGGCTATTAGCAACTATTTTCAATACAATATAAACTAAACGGTTACTACTCTAGTACAATAGCAACTGCATTTGTTAGATACGTCTTTAGCAGTAAGCGATTATTAGTAAATTAATTACTAATTATACATACATATAATTTAGAGCAGGGGTACTGAACCTTTTTTTTACGGCTGGGCCGCATACCTATGTCAGCTATTTCACCGGGCCGCATATATATGTTAGCTATTTCTCGCGGACCGCAACATGAGGATAAAAGGGGGAGGGATGCTTTAAGATCAAGATAACATTGGAAATTTAAAATGTGGAAAATTGATCAAAATATTATAACTCCTGTTTTGCTTTTACATTAATTATTAATTTTTATATTTTTTATTTTTGTCACTAACACTAAATTAGAAGCACTCCTTCACAATTTCTGCATCAGTAAATGGTTTCGTACCATTACCAGTAATATAACAAACTTCATGAGATGTCTTTGTTACCACTGTGACATTACCACTGACAAAACACTTTGTTGCTGTTGCAAAAATTATTCAAGAAATTCTATTTATCACCTCTTGAAAGAGATCTTCGAGGAAAAGTATCATTGAATGATTCCTGTTTATTGGTATTTTTTAAATACAGCACTTTCGTGACAAATAAAACAAGTACTGATCCATGTTTGTTTTTCACTACAAATTAGTCAACCTCCTAATAGTCTTGAAATGATATATTTTCTTCGAACATTTTTCGCTTGCAAGATATGAAAGATAGTTAAAAATTAGTTTCACCCATAAAATGGTTGCTACTCCAATGTTGTATGTTATCACTAACCGTAACTTTACAAAAAGAAAAAGAATATTAGTTTATATCCGTACGACATCGACAGAAAAAAGCGAAATTGATATATTTGATTTCTTGACAAAGAATTTACCACCAAATTTTTAATACTTTGTTCTTAAATAAGTGAATTTCTCAGAGAAATAGACCATGACCGGGCCACTTAAAAAGGCTCAGTGGACTGCAGATTGAATATCGCTGGTTTAGAGCTATTAAACTGAATATAGCTCTTTTTGAGCTAAAAAAAAAAACCAGCCAACTAATCTATTTATTTGAACCCTTTTTATTTACAATTAAAAAGCGTGAAAACTTTTGCTTTGTTGCTTATTTCAGGTACTTTACTGTAATATTTTTCCCAACACATTTTCTTTCATTTACGACTCTATACCCTTTTTTCCTCGGCCGAAAAAAAATACTTCTTGAATTTCGCTTCTCACACCCACTTTTGAAAATTTTCAATCTAAACAACGGTAACCATGTGATCCGATCCTAGTCACAAACTCGCAATTGGCGTTGTTTTAGTCAAGACGTAGATTCGATTCCTAATGCGACTAAGGACACACAGAATAGCGGGGCAACAAATTTATGAAAAATATAATAAATTACAAATATTCTTTTTACTTTTCCTGACATCCCAATACTATATAAAGGAAAAGTAGTACTGCTTATTGTGCTCGAGTTACAAAAGATTAAGCAAATACGAATAATAAGTTTGGCTTTTAAATTTAAAAGTAATCTAGCAGAAATAAATTATATAAAAAGTAAATTTTGAAAGATAGTTTTCATTGAGTAAAATTTGAGGCGTTAAAAAAAAATTCTACTGACCATTAAAAGCTGTGTGAGGATCTCTATTATCCTCCGATTTTAAGAAATAGGGAAAGACCTCCTTCCAGCTCCATCCATTCGCTCCGTTCATGGACCATTTATCATAGTCTCTTCGATTACCCCGAATGTACAGCATGTAATTTAGGACGCTGGACCCTCCCAGCACTTTACCTCGAGGCCAAGGCATTCGCTGTCAACAAAAATAACTTAAGCATTTATGTGATCAAATTAAATCAAATTTAAATTAAAATAGGAAGTATTAAGATTATACTTAATATTTGTAATTGATACATAAATGAAGAGAAAAAATATAAAAAATAGAAAAGAGTTAAAATACTGGAAGAAATTAATAATTAATCTCTTTTGGACCATTAATGGCTTTATATGGTTTTAGGATAAATTTATTTAGTTGAACAGGCATTATTTGTTTGCCATTACTATTCCAGGACAGTTGTTACGTTGAATATTCTAAATATTTCATTATCATCGTTGAAATTGTTGTATTCCATTTAGTCAAATTTTCTCTTGAACATAAATTCTCAGCAATTCATTGATTTTCTTTGCTCAAAAATTTTTTAAAAATGTATTTCTAATGGGCTACGGATTGTGGTTTTACCCATTGCAGACCTAGTACATTCCCCGGAAGCTAGTATCTCTTTTTAGTGCGGCCCCCATAGGCGACTTCCAATTGCCGCAGGTAATTTTGACGCCCAGTTTCCCCCACAGAGGGAGGCACCTGAGCTCTGACGATGCGAACCTGTTCTAGGATTTAATTTTGCCGAGAGCACCCAAGCCAATCATCTCTAATATCTGGAACACTCACCCTGTTGACAAGTCCAAAACAGGATCGTTTCTGTGGCACGGTGAGATACCTCCAGTCATTTCGAGTCATTTGAAGCTGGGCAGCTAGGATAGGAACTTCACTCTTTAATTTGGGGACACCCCCTGCTTCCAGGAGTAGAACCTTCACATCAGGATCCTCAGATAGACGAGCGGCGATCACTGCCCCCGCGGAACCACCGCCAACTGCAAAAAAAAAAAAAGCAAATACATTATAATAATTAGTAGCTCATAAGATTTATGGCAATGAACTATTCTTTGAAAAGGCATTTTACAGTTACCAACACAGCAAAAATATGTTACCCAACCATGTAAATTAAATCTAGCTCTGTGGGAAAAATCCATGCCAATACAGAATGTAAATGAAGAAGTTTCCAGAACAAAAACATAAGCAGAATTAATTATATACAGTTCAAATATAGTTCTGTGCCCTGTTGTTTCTCTTTAAAAATATAAATTTTTAGTTATTTTCTGTATTATTTTTTTACAATGTCATTAATGTATAAAACAAACATTCCCTCTTATTTTCTCTGCCTCATCTCTTTTTCTAAGCCTTCAGTCGACATATCCACATGGGATGACAGTGGCGTAATGTACACCTCCCCCCATTGCGGGGGAGCCCAGAACTCTAAAGGACCCTAAGCCTGACTAACGCCAAGTACGGCTTGGGGCCACAAACCTGACTTTGCAGGGGGCCTAATGTTCTCCGTTACGCCAGTGTGTGATGATCCCCACTTTCCTGTTTAAACTGTTACATAATGTTCTTTTGCATTCTTGATATTTTTTCTCCGTCATTTCTTTTGAAAAAATAACTAAGCAATGTGAAAATCTTTCATTTGAATATTGGTAATGTACTACACAAGATTAGAGTTAATAAAAAATGAAAAAAAAACCTTATTGTTTTGAAGTAAAGAAGAAGCCAGAAGCCTTATTTCTAATTATAATAGAAAATTCTAAGAATTATACGCATATACAGTGTCACTTTAACCTTAATCAATACTAAGTTAAAATTTCTGTAACAATATTTTAAGTATCCAATTTTATTAATCTAACAAATGAATGAAAAATTTAGTCTTTATTTTGTACAAAATTTTAATTCCAAGGATTCCCACCAGACATTTTTCAATTCCTACTATTATAGTTCACTCTGTCCCTATATATATTTATTTATATATAGTCAAAATTTATATATATTTATATATCTTGTTCAAATTTTTAATCGTTAATAAAATCTTTTTATTCATCTACTCAAGTTCAAATACATTTTTAAATTTGTAGTAGATAACATTTGATGTTAATACAATTTTTTAAATATTTAATTCATTAATTAAATTTAAATTATTAATTTTAGTTTTATTTGGGAGAAAAATTTATTTTGTTCCAAATGAAGGCAATAGATGGCGACAGTATACGTTGATTATTTAGATAATTGCAAGGCAATTCGCTTTCTATTTTTCCACTTAACATTGTGATTCTGTCATATGTACACTGGTGTCCAAAAGTTAAGCATAAAAAGTAAAATGAGAAAAACATGGAGTAAATATTCGTAAAATTATTCTAAATTTCTTGTGGATAGTAAGTGGGTGAAGAAGAAACATTGGGTTTATGCAAAACTTTTCAGTTGACTACGTACTGCGCGAAACACCGGCGCATGTCGGAACGCGGAGAAACCGATTCACGCAGACGTTTGGCGCGAGTAATTGGTGAATTATTTGGTGGTAATTCTTGTTTTTTCATGTTAAGGTGGATTTTGTTGTTGTTTTAATAAGAAAATTTTGAAGAATTCCTGAGAGGTATAATAATTTTCTGAAGCGAGATTTTAATAGTAATTTTGCATACACACGTAAGAGGATTGCCTGTACGCAGACTTTCGGAGGCAAGTGTATGATATTTAGCAATCAATAAAACTCATTGAGATTTTCTATTTTACAGAAAATACGATACCTACAAAATTTTAATGTCAGAATATCTCTAGCCATTATTTGTGGGTCTACTTGGAAAAAAATGAGTTTACTGAAATAAACCAAGAACAATTCAGGAACCGAAATTAAATATTTTAAATTCACTAGCTTGATTAAACTTTTGAACATTTAAAATAGTGCGGTAAGAGCCTATTAATCATTTTAAAGGGCATTATTTTTTTAAGCACAATGGAAAAACTTAATTCATTACATACTTCCAAATAAAGTAAAACTGTAAAAAATACTTGAGTTTTATATCATTTAGTTTTCAGTGACCATCCTACAAAATACGTAAGAAATAAACTTTTTTTTTTCAGTGAAAATTGAAATATATTTTAATCTACCACCAGCAAGTACTATTTCTACAATGTGCTCCAATAAAAAATTCAACCCTTAAATTCTAAAAGAGAAAAGTTTTTTTTTTCAAACATACGAGTACGTAACGAAGACAAGTCGTGGCAAGAGAAAATAAATAAATAAATATCGTTCCGGTAGAATAAATAAAAAGTAAAACGCCGGATCCACAGCCCCCGTGATGACAAAGTACAGCCATTGTTGTCAGTGGTGGGTTACAAATCACAATATGTCAGTGCCTTGCTGCCTTCCAGTTTGCGTGAAACAGAATCAGCGATTCGGATGACGAATTTTATAGAACTTTTGCTGGAACGTATCTGCAGAACGAACAAGACTTTCCGATTGCGAAGTAAAGTTTCTCCCACTTGTTTAAGTGACAGTTAGTAAAAGGCACATGTAATCTGCAAAAAGGATGGATTTATAATAAATTCATTCGAAAGATACATTTTTTATTGTAATAAAAAATAGACTAACTTGCAACATTCTCTAAATCCTTTGAATCCATTTTCTTTTCAATAAGTAAAAAACCTCTTACGAGAGTTTTAGATTCAGTATGTTGTCAATGAACATGTAGAGTAAAAAATGTGTCATTCTGGAAGCAACTACGTACGGTACAAAGGTAACTATTGTTACATACGCGTGAACCTTTACCCCCAAGCTTTCAAAATGATATACTGTATATTCCGATTAGGATTTCTTTCCCGGGAAATCATAAGATTTTTGTACTTTTTCTATTCCCGGGAATTAGACTTCGTTCCCGGGATTTCCCGGGAATCACACGGGGCTTGAATTATCTATGAGGTAGCTATTTTTGACTTGACCTTACATTTCAATCTCGGACATCGTTAACTGAACCTACTGTGGCAATTTGCGATCGTTCACCCCAAACTTCCGGACGAAGAAATGTGGAATGTGTTACCCAACTGTGGGGTAAGAGTGTAATATGAGAACTTTGGGGGGTGAGAATTTTTCCAAGCTAGCCGTGGGTGTATCGAGCTTGGTTAACTAGAAATATTGGGTTTTCAAAGCAATCGCATTTCGTTGCCAACCAGCATTATGGGATCGAAGTTCCAAGATCGAGATTTATGTGGATAATGTAAGTGCTAATACTTAAAACTATTATTTATTTAATCTTTTTCTAAAAAAAGTTTTTAGATACTTGCCTTTATTATGAGCTATTTGATTGAATCAGCAATTTGAAGAAGGGAATGAACCCGCAAACTGTTTGCGGGAGAATATTTTTATAAGAAATTGCGCAATTTTTCTTATTCATTATTTTCCTAAACTTAACTTTCGTTTTTAGCGTACATAAACGGCACTTCAGCAGCAAATGAGTTTTCAAGTATATATTAATATTTATCTCTTAGTACAGCATTAGGGAAATAATTAATTCAGCTTTGACTGGTTAATTTTCAAACACATGTGAGTCAGTAAAGGAACATTAATTTTAGTAATTATTTTTCAAATGTGAATTTTTCCCCCGAGATTTTTAATTTACAAAATCTTTAACTGTAACATTTTTTCCATGCCAGAGTGATAAAAGTATAAATTGCTTATGCTTTCTGAAATCCTATTTCAAAAATGAATAATCAATTTATTATATATTTTTTGTACTTTTTAGCTCATTATATGAATAAGAATTAATTTTGTAATTTACATGCATCCTTATTTTATATAATGAGTACTGATTTTATTTAAAAATAACTTGTTTTTAAATTTTTTAAAATTTTGATGTATTTCCGGGAATCCCGGGAACGACAATTACATTCCCGGGATTTCCCGGACATTCCCGGGAATGGAAATACCCGGGAAATCAGAAACCCTAATTCCGATGTATAACACCTACTTTTAACACAAAAAATAAGATCGAAATTTACGGGTGTGAGTTTTATGCTGGATATAAAAATGAGAGCCTTAAAAATAAACAAAAGATGACTGTTTTCACCTTCTAGCATCCTCATACTCCACTATCGTTTTAAATTTTATTTAAATGGTTTATTGGTATGCAAACATCAAAAACCTGAATTAATGACGAACATCCACCTGGAATAACTACAATACTTGTGTAGCACTGTCAGTCATTTCTGAACACTTCCCAAACTAATAGACTTTGTGGATTCTTTAAAAGCCCCTGGAAGTTTTCACCAAATATTTCGTGTCCACAAATTTACACCATTTTCGTCCATCCCTCCAAAGGCGGTTCTAGAGCCGGACAAACCAGACCCCTGCCTAAAGTGGCTAATTCTATAAATGGTATTTGAATAGAATTTGAAAGAAAGAAAAAAAATTTTGTTGTTGAAAAAAATTTGCTATATTTTCTGAAATATTATTGGGTATAAATTTGATATTTCATTTAACGTATCTTACTTTCTTATTTTATACTCTGTATGTTTAATGTCAGTATTCTTTTATGTTGAAACTTTCGAGTTCGAGGCAAGAGTACGTGTTCAATCATTAAATTTTATAAGTTTACACACTTTTCATTAATAACTTTCTCACCATCCCGGAGTATGGTCACAACGGACATTTCTTTCTCCCATACGACGTCCGGTGTCAGCTATCCAAAAGAGGACAGGGGAAATAAGGGCTTTTGGAGATAGAGAGTCACGGGAGGTGTTTTATTTTAGTCTTGAGTGTAGTTACTATTAGTTAAAATAAACGTTTGGGATACCCACCATCAGTTGACTCTTTTTAGAAGAAATTGGCATGCTCAAATGGACGATTCCTTCTCTTACATTTCACTCGTTTGAAATAAAAATAGGTAATTATGTCCTTAATTTCGAATTATTTTGTACTTTACTTAAAATTATATATATGCATAATATTGTTATGCTGCCTTTTTGTTCGCAAGAATTACTCAAATGTTTTCGGTATGTATCCGTGTGAACAATTTATCATTTTAATAATAATTTTTTTTGCTTTAGAGAAAGGGGCGGCATTTTCCATTTTTGTCCGGGGCGCCAAAACTGCTAGAGCCGACCCTGATCCATCTTTCTAGTGCACACGAATGAAATAATCTTTTCGGGAAATTAGGTATCAGCATCGGTTTTCTCTTAAGAATAACACCATGGGTTTTCATGTTATATTGTCCTCTAAAAAGAAGAACACTATGGGGAAGTAGGATATTTTTCCATAACCTATTGATTTTATATAAACCGTTTTTGTCAAAAGATAAGAGAAAAATAGCATATACATTTCAAGTTTCTTTATAAAAAAAAAAGGAGCGTGTTATAGACGAGCCACTTAAAAACTAGATAATGCATTTTGAGAGTATAAGTGCACGTTATGTGCCAGTGCACATAATACACCGTATTATACGGTAATAAAGCAATGATGCATGGAAGGTACATTTTATTTATAGTCGAGTAAAAGTCATATTTAAATTGATAGTAAATTGTAGCGGTGGTATCTATATAAGCCAGTTACAGCCTCCGAACTGAAGTGATCATTTTTGTCTAGTGGAATGTTACGTGCTTACAGAACCGAAGATCGCGGGTTCTGTCCTCCGAATATGCGCCACTTCAAAATAAATGTAATTGACAAATATTTTATCAAATCACAAATTTAAATCTTGAAAACTAAATGTTGGAAATTTTTATTAAAAGTAATATTTTTATGCAATTAAATATTTTAAAAAGCAATATTTAAAAAAAAACTTCACATTTTTTTTTAAAAAATAATTGAAATTGAATTTTTTTTTCAGAGGAAGGAAAATTTCTTTAATGCTTTGATAACGGATTTTCGTATCTTCAATCGCATTTTTTTTTTCCTTGAGTCTTTTTTAACATATTTTTCAAAGGCAAAGTACTACATTTTGCGTAAATCTTTTCAAGTTTTAAAAGAAGTTTGTACTTGAAAACAAATTTTTTACTTTATTTCATATTTGTTGCCTGTTTTTTTTTCCAGAGCTTCAAACTAAGCTCAAAACATTGCATGGAAGGTTTTAGATATTATTAGATAATTAGATAATAGGTAATATTTTTAATATAGATATTAGATAGTATTTTTTATCTCATATGTAAAATACACAGCGTTCCTTTTTCTAAAGACAAAATATAATTGAATTTTTTTAAAAACTAAAAATATTGATTTTAAAAAATTTGAGCGCGCAAATAAGAAGAAACAAGTAAATTACAAAGAAACTGAAGCTTTCATCACATGTACAATTAGCTTACGGATTTCACTATTTTAATGTCAGATATAATCATTTAAAACAAACTCATTTTATGCGTTTATTTGAGAAAAGAAAATGATAGTCGTCTTCTGATGAAATTTTCCCGAGAAGGAATGGGTGGGGGGAGCACTTTATCTCACCGCTACAAGTGAGTGAGTGAATATTAACGGCGCACTGTTCAGCTACTCGAGGGCTTTTGGCGACGGACCTCATCATTTTGAACCATGGTGAAGTGACGAGGACGACACCTGAGCTAGCACCTCCTCTCCTAACTACCACACCATCCAATGGAGGACGTTTGAGCTCTCTAGAGATTTAACGTGTATCGCTTCCTTACACGGCGGGTCCTCAGTGGTACAGGGTTCGAACTCATGACACGCCAGCGACGAGTCCGTTACCTTGACCACTAGGCTACCACGGCCTCTCTCACAACTACAAACTGAGAAAATTACGAATGCATTGAAAATTTCCGACAAATCATGAATAATGTCAACTTTCAGTAGCATTAGTGCATATTAAGCCTTCACCCGTATAATTTAACGCAGATAGTAAAAAAATTAACTTTTTTCCCCGAATAAATATTAATTGGGAAGATCAGGGTAAAAATTCCCTAGAAGGAATAATTCTTGTTGGAGGGAAAAAATTCGTCATTTTAATTTGTACTAATTTTTAAAAATAAGTTCAGCATAATATCTGTCTGTATGTACTACATTTCACAATTTCTAACTTTTTCACGAAACATCTGTTATTTTATGCATAGAAAAAGTTAAGACTTTATGTTTCTCACAAATTATGATTTCTGTTACAGAATAAAGAGTTTGTGCGAAGAATCCAACAGAGAAAATCAAGGTTCATCTAATTCTTGAGACAGGCAAAATAATGTAATAATCTCCAAAGATGAAATATATTCAGTAATTATTTTATGTGTACAGCCTTTTTTCCCCCCTAGAAGAATCCGTGAGAAAATTTCATTTAAATTTCCCTTCAACTTTTTTTGAAATCCATAATATAACACTCACCCTTCAATTATCAAACAATAAGATTTCAATTTTAATTAAATTTTCTATTGATGAACCTCCAGTAGAAGACATATCGGGAAAACAAGTGCTCTTTCTCACACCTCTTCATAAACACAAGGCAAACAAAAACAATGGGGTAGCTATTTCGTAATTGCGCAACAGAGAAAAATTCACAGTTCCGCTCTGATCGCGCAAGTGTATATATTCGAAGAGGGTGCGAAACAAAAGAATCGTTTGGTGTTTCTTCCACCCTTTGTCGTCTGCGTGGAACAAAAAATATCCGCTCCACCAAGTAACAGGATCGTTCGCAAGACGTAGCATGATGTGCCGAGGTTTTCTCAAAGGGCGGGGTCTTCCGGAGTGAACGCAAGGGCACGATGCATCCTTAGAGTTAATGAATTCTCACGCCTCTGAATGCCGTACAGGTTAATGACAGATTCTCATAAGGTTTGTGTGATTTTCCGGTACCTTACCCTGTCATTCACAATGTAATATTTGATGTTGTTTATGGTGTTGATTAAAAACTCATCAACGTCATTTATTTTGCAACGGAGTTTGTCGCGATTGGCTGGTTTGTTTTTACTGGTCCCAAAAGGCTATATTTAAGCTAACTGCATCAAACGCTCGTTTAGTTTACGAAAAGAAAATATATTTATGATGTAATCAAAACTACATGAATTCTAGAAGGGGGAGGATGGAAGGAGTAAAAGATGAACCAAAAATAAAGTCCTGAGTGGGCCCTGTATTAAAATTCTTTTGGGGCCCTATTTTGGAAAATAAATTAAAATAGTCACATTAATAAAACTTGTAAGAAAGTTTCAATATGTTAAACATAATGGAGCCTCTATACCTTGTTATTATCGATATTCTGGCAAGCAGTGGTAGCTACGCCCCTGATTACATTGCTAAAGTTTTAGGTTGAAGAAAGGAAATATCAGTCTAGTATGTTTGTGGGATTTAAATCTCATACTCATCTAAAGAAGGTAAGCCTCTTAGGGATAGATTTCTTGTGGAATTTTGTTCACCTATAAAAATAGAGATGCGAATTACAAGTTTTAATTTTTTTTTAATTCGTCACATAAAGGAGTGCCTTCTCACTGCTCTTTGAAAATTTACATTTCGTCATAAAACATCCGCCATTTTTGTGGCACAATAATTAGTTTCCTCTGTAGGTTATTGTTGTGTTTTATTTAATCCCAGACTTTTGAACTTACACTACGGCGGACTGAACTTTACTCTTCAAGGTACACAAAACCTATCTCTGTGGGAAGGATATTTTCGGGTATATAGATGAAAGAGAGAAATAATAATTTTTTAGTTATGTACTGCCACAAAGGGAATGAATTTTGGGTATTTGACCTGTTTATAGTAAAAATTCAAAGTAATTTTTGTAAAAGAAAAAAAACAAGTATTTTAGCACTTTTTAACATTTATTGCGATGAGAGGACACCTACTAACTAGTTACAACAAAAAACCACCTGGTATATTTAACAGCTTTGAGTTAAATTTTAAAAACTACTTTTTATGGATATTGCAGTGCACTATAAAGGCGGAAGAAATAAAAAAAAGCTTGGATTGGACTTCTTCGCACAGTGTGGGAAGAGAGAGCTGGGGTTATGAAATGTTATGATGTACGTTGTATTAATCACCACTCAGTATTCACTTACTCATAACCATCGCTTTTGGTTATTAATATTGTAGAATTTTTTTTTATTTTGAGTTTAAAATCATTTAACCAAAATTAAATCTTTTTTCCGTTATTTTCAAGAATTAAATCTTTTTGTGGTAATATTTTATATGTGTTTAAATTATTTTTCTCCAAATCTCTATGCCAGGGGTGGGCAAACTTTTCCCGGGTACGGGCTACTTCTAATTTTTGCAAGGTGTTGCGGTCCATCCAGCGGAGTAGGTGTGGTGTGCTAAGAAAAGGTTTACAATATTTATTATAATTTAATAATAAATACTTATATGTATTTACTTACGTAACTATAGTAAAAAAACGACTTACACCTTTATGACCACGTTTAAAGCAAAACGCACGACACCAACATAATATCAATAGCCACAAATGTAATAATATCAAATATTATCAAACAACTCAAAATGCATTAAAAATAAAACATGTTTGTCTACAATTAGTTCTTGTAGTTATTAGTCAATAGAAGATTTAGTCTGCATACTGTCAGCCAATCTTGAATAAATTGATATATAATTACTAACTGCTGAGCTTCAGGCGGTCACCCTAAAATGTCTTAGCGGTCCACCGGTCGATCGCGATCGACTTAATGCCCACCCCGTCTCTATGCCACATAGAATTTTTTCCCCTTTGGTAGGTTTCAATTTATAATAATTTTTTCTCCATATAACCGCAATCTACTATACACTAGGCAAAATTTTTACTCTGGAGGAATTTTAGAAATGATAACACTCCTAAAGTATTACTTAATAAAATGTAATGAAGGACGATGACGAAGGATGTACAAGAAAAAAATTCAACAACACTTTGATATTTTACATATTTTCCTCCCTAATTTTTGCAAGAAAAAAGATAGCATTGAGAGTATTGAAAAAATATTTATCAGACTCAATATTCAATTTATAATATACAACGATATCTCTAGAATGAATCTCACGTTTTGCTTAAACCGTGCAGAATTGCACTACATGAAACCTCTTGCTGACGATATGGAAGTTTAGACAGCGGGTGTCACCCTCACCAGTTAGTTAATCCTGTTAGAAAATTACGAGGTCTGTCTTAAATAGCCCTCTTATTGCTTCATAAAGGGATTCTTTATCGGCTATTCACATTATAACTGAATGTGAACTAAGGATAAAAATTAAAATAAAAACCATACCCAATCATCATTTTTTAATTGTGCTTTCTGGTAATGTTAAAAAACAGGACCAACGCTGAGAATTCTGTTTCATAAAAAAAATGTTCCTATACTAATATCAAATTCAGATATTCTAGGTATCTAACTAATACCGTATTTTATAATCTTATTCATTTCTGATGAAATATTTCTTTCCTGTTATAAGATATGTCTCGTATTTTTTTCTCCCGTGCCGCAATGCTTTCCATGTCAAAAGGTAAAATTATGCATGTATGGAAATTTTCTAACATCTAAAGATGCACAGCATAATAAAAGGATATAACGTCACAAATTCATATGGAAACTGGAGCGTGTTGTTGTCTGGGAATGCTTTCGGAGTTTAGCGTGAGCTGTTTAATACTAAGCGAAGACAATGTTAAGCCAATGTAACAAATTTAATTAATATAATTTATTTTTATATTCAATTAGATTATGCAGATTATGTTTGCTTCTTTTTGTTGCTATAATCAATGTATTAAACTGGGGGAAACTGCCATTTCTTAAGATGACTTAGCTCGCGGAAGCGTGTAAATGCATATTTTTTTATATTTAGTGTCAGTTGGATTAGAATATACATTTAACATTCTTTTAAGAATATTAAGACAAGAAAAAATTATTTAAATGCAATTTTTTGTCTAAAAATGAAGAAAGAATTACATGTTTTCAAAACATTCTCCTTTTATGGAAAATGCTTCTATAATAATAATATTTTCTTGTATTAAGCTAAAATTTCTCAATAGCGCTTGAAATTGAGACTACGAAGATTACCATATCAGTTACGCTTGCATCTAAGAATGTAAATTAAGCCCCTGTTGTTGTTTTTGTTGCTTATGCCACCTGATTGCCAAAGGCTGGATCGAGGCCCACGAAATTCATCATGGCAAAGGGTTAAATTGTATGCCTGCCGTTATGTCTAGCTTTGAGCATCATGCAAGTGACAATGCGATTTGGCTCGGTCCACCCCATTTTTGAGGGAGAACACCCTGGGGGAATTGAGCCTTCCTGTACAAATAAATCCTTTAAAACAGCAGCTTTTGTATTATTTTCATACGTTTAATAATATTGTTACAACTTTTTAGAGGTAAGTCGTACCTTTAGCACACTGAAAATTGGTGATAAATGAACAGAGGGAAAGAAAGTTTATTACATTGTTTTGAAAAATAAATATTTACACAGAAAAATGCATTTAAGTTCACCTATCTACCTCTCCTCCCTCTTTAACCATGAATAATGTAAAGCAATATTTCATTGAAACTATTTTTTCATTTGATAACTAGACTGATGATGTGTATTGTTCCTACAGAGAAATGCAATAACTAGTATGTCTTCTGAAAGTGACTCGAAATGAAGTCCGACGCTACTAACTTTTTATGTAAACCTCTAGTTCAACATTATTCAAGAAAAAATCAACCAAATAAGGCCAACAAAATGGGATTACATGCACATTCTTGAATAACAGATCACTGCACAATTCTTAACAAATTTCTTTAATGGAACATATAAAATTTCTTAATGCAAAACTTTCTTCAGATAAAAGTCATCTCAGGAAAAGAAATTTAAAATGATAAGCACGTTCCGGAAAAAAATGAGAGTACTCCAATTAGATGAACGCAAATCTCGCCAAACGGACTCTCTGGCTACCAGATACAAAATGCATTTTTTAAAGGCACAGAAATGTGACTGAGAGAGGTTGATTAATTGTTTATTAATGTGGAATATTGAAGTTACATGACGGCTTTTGGCAACGGACCTCGTCATTTTGAACTAAAGCTAAGTGTAGAGGAAACACCCGGGCCCGCATCCATTTTCAAAACTGACACACCACGTTAACGAAAGGACTCTTTAATCCTCGACAGATTTCACATGCATCATCCCCTTATACGGTGGGTCAATAAGTATAGGCTTCTTTTTTTTCCATATATTTTTATTTTATTTTATTTTATTTCCTCCAGATACAGAATTGTAGTTTGTGCAGATTCAGAACTCTAGCGTTTGTTAAAAGAGTTGCTACTTAATCTACATATGGTCGCAATTTCAAAATTTCATATCATTAAACATTTTGGCATGAAGCCCATTGTACGTTAAATCTTACCAACTTCACAATCCTTACTTAGCCTAAAACAGAAATTTAAAGAGCTATAATAACAACTCTTACTAATGGACATCGTCCTTTGACAGTAATGCAAAATAAAGCAATCAATATAGACCGCATTGAGGTTTTTTAACCCGATTTTAATCTGAAAATAAACCATTTTGGTCTTTATAGCATATGCTTGTTTCCTTTCTGCACTCTTGCCCCCCCCCTCTTTTTTTTAAACAACAGCTGATCATTTCACGTTTAATATCATATTATTATCATACCCAATTAATACAGAGCGATTTTTAAGAACTATTTTTCGTTCCAAAATGTTAAAGGAGGTTTTAAATTATTTTTTTTAAAAGCCCCAATTTTTTTTTTTTTTTTTTTTTTTTTTTACAGTTTCAATTTTAAGAAATACATTTTTGTGTATCATTTTCAAAAAAAAGCATTTAATAAGTAGATTTTATATACTCTGGAATACTTTCCTTTAGTAAATAAAAAATTCCTCGTGCTTTTTCCTCTTTTTTTAAAAGGAAAAAAAAAGCTATTCAATATAAAAGTGATTGTCGAATGGAGCACATCTAAGGAAAAAATGAATCTCTTAAATGACTAAAACAGTCCGTCTCTCAAAAAAAATTTAGAATAGAAGGATAAATAGAACGTTACCGAAGAGCTTGAAGTTGCGTTCAACAAAGCTAAGGATCTCTCCTTTTTTGATACTTGCTTTAATCGATGCGGCATTTTCTTTTATTCTTCTTGCATTCGCCGAGCGTAAACAGTATCTTAGTCCAAAGTAAGCTTTTAAAACGCGAAATTTTTATTCCGATGATAAGGTTTACGCTTTCAAGATGCTGATTTGCAAAGGAATGCAAGCATCTAAAGAGAATTCATTAGTTCCAATTAATTTGAATTAAAGATGTACAAAATTCTTGTACGAGCAGATAAATTAAGATTTTACATATTGTAAACATTTAACTTATGGAATGCCGATAATTATCAAGAAATATTTTTATTTTGAAAAGAATTAGACTGGCAAAGGATTTCTATTTAAATTTAATTTTTAATTAATTTATCAGGGAAAGTTTCAGGGAATAATACTTATGTTCCAAAAGGTATGAAAAGATTTGCAGAACTATTTTTAAAATATTTATTTGTTCACTACTTACATAAAGTTTATAATGTAAAACTTACTTATAAATTCCAAATTTAAAAATTAACCCTTAAAATCAAATTCTTTGAACGCTTTTTATTTTAAAAAATTGTAATCCGTATATATAGAGTGACTTTAAAATCTGTTTTTTAATTATAGCTGTATTAATAAACATGAATGAATGACATACACAGAGACCCATAAAGAAGTTTCAAACAATTATCAAAAGCTTTATCATATGAGGCAGGCAGTGACGGATTTAGGCTTAAGTCCGCTAAGGCCGGGCCTAAAGCGGCAAATTTTTATAAAGGGCCAAAATTTTCGAGGTTGCAAAAATTTGAAATAGATTTAGTTTTTAATCAACTATAAGACCGAATTTTAATGCTTTTTTTTTCCTTGCTTTGACAACTTAAGATGCCAATATTAAAAGGGTAGTGTTATTTTTTAAAAATAATTAATCGTGTAAGTAGTAAAATGTCTAACAAATAAGTACTAAAAAAAATTTCGTTAAATATGGCATTTATCTATTAGCATTAGATTTTTCATAAACTTTTCCTAAAAAAATCTAAAAGTAACATTTGTTTGCTCATCATCATAACACAAAATATTAATTCACCACATTTAATTATACCTTTTGTCCGGTAATTCAAAAACTATATAATTTTTTTTTAATCTCGCATAAAAATTTTATAGTTTAACTAATGTCAGGCGTATTCATGTCTAAATTCATCACATAAATTTATTTTTAATCCATTTTATTACTATATATATATTCGTATTGTTATTATTATTATATATAAGGGCGTCAAATTAATTTGAGCCTAAAGCACCATCGAACCGAAATCCGTCATATATATATGAACTGAATATTTCAATCTGACTTTAAAGAAGTTAAAAACTGACTGTGTGTCCCAGCCATCTTACTTTTAAATCGTCAATACAATTGTTCTCTAGACTCATTCGGGGATTATTGAATCAGTTATTCAGATTAAGATCTTGTACAATGATCTACATACTCTGTTGTGTTACATGTAGCTTAAAAAAATAATCATAAATCTTTGGAATCTAAAATTTTCGAATGGAACTAAGAAGTACCTTTATTGATTGATTATATTGACGCCACACTCAGAAATTACGTTAGGGCGGTTGGCAGCGGTCCTTGTAACTTTGAATCTTATTCAAGTTGTAACGTCCCGGTGGACACTGGAGTTTAAGGGTTCGAGCAAAGAACAACCATAGTAATTCACAATTTTCTTATCACTTTCACTGAATCACACTAGACAATTTAAGGGAGAGAATGCACTAAAACATTAAACCCGGGAAGCAGTTACGTTGGATTAATCAACTTATCACAGAAATAAACACACTTATCTTACTATTGGAGCGCACTTGACTTCCTTACTTGTATTATCTTTAGATAACTTGACTAACTATACGACCTCCGGTCGTAATCTTATTCACGCTGCAGTCTCCACTTTCAACCATCCTCGCCTACTCTAATGCAAACACTTAAAGAGAAGTTCTAATTTGCATAAATCTCGTTTTCTTCACCGAGAAAGGTTTTCAACTGAAATCATAGTTATAAAAAGATTAATTTTACCCAAGAGAATTAATGGAAGAATCGCGAATAGATTCAAAGTGACGATTTCTACACCCAAACTGGTAAAACTATATATATATAAATTTCCACATCTCACCAAAGTGAGGACTTTGGGCCTCTACAAATGTAACGTGCATCAGTGACTCTACATGTCAGAAAAAATCTGTCTTCAAAAAAATGTTCATTAAGAATAAAAAAACCTATTGTAATACTTGTATTGTAATCTGCATGTGCATCCAGTGCTATTATGTTTATTTTAAAATATAGTAACTATGCACATTTCAAATTCTCGAATACAAGTAGCGTACGTTTTAGTAAATGCAAAGGTTTTCCATGGCTCATATTCCTAATAAAATAGAAACAATCTTTGTAAAAATATAACTTACCAACAAAATTAAACTGTCATAATTTTAAAGCATTTAGTATTTTAAATTTTTGCATGAAATCTATCCTTACAATAAAGCTAGGTGGTTCTGTACCTCATCTTCATATAAGGTCAAACGCGTCTCATACGTAAGGGCCTCTCGAAAGGGGATGATGTCCTTGAAAATTCTATATAGTATGTATGTATACATGTCGCTCAAGAATTCAGAGCCATCAATTATTGATTGACCTCAGATATTATCGTTGAAATAAGTTTCGAAATGGCGGCACACATGAAAATGATCCTGAATGATGCTGATAAAATTGATATTAAATGAATTGTGCAGATGGTTTAGTTACCGTTAAATTAACACATTTATTCTGTAAATTTATTCATGAACACATATATTCAAAATACTAAATTGAAAATTTTTGTTAAAAAAATAACCTATTTTAATTGCATTATTTTTTTCTATACATTGTTTTGTGTGTGTGTATTAATTTGTAAAACAGAAGTCATAAAAGTAATAAAAATAGTTTAACAAAAAAGTGGAAAAAATTAATTCAAAGCATAAATTTATAAAATATTTAATGTATGGATTGGTTTCAACCAATTTTAAAGCTAAAAAAATTCCACTAAAAAGATTTTAATAATTTTTACAGTGGTGTTTCTTTGAGAACAAAAAATATTGATCAGTTTTCTTTCTTGTACTGTATACGACTCTGCGAAAAATGCAATCAATATGAAAGAATTATGCACATATTTTTAAACTCTTACTTGCTGCTCTTTGAACTTTTTATAATTTCTGTTAATCTTGTGGAACTTGCACAAATTTAAATTGGCACATTGATCTTAATGCAATAAAGTACATTTAAAAAAACAGCAAATAATACAGTATACTTTGAAATAATGTATTTCAAAATGTACATTATTGGCTGATCTTAAAACTAGCTAACAAAAATATAGTCTAATAAATTAACAGCAAAGCGGGGTTTTTTTTTTCAGAAAACCTTTTGTTGTTGTTGTTACTAATGCCACCTAATTAGGGCAATTTGCAGATCGAGGTCCACAAAATTCATTATAGCAAAGGGCTGAGTGACGCATGTCGTTAGCCGTAGCTTTGAACACCATACAGGTGACAGTACGATTTCAACCCAATTTTGAGGGAGAACACCCTGGAGGGTGGTCAAGGGCCTCCCACCTCTCTTTCCCCTCCAACAGCCTCAAGAGAGGACTTGCAACTCGACGGCTATTTAGAGTAGACGGCTGTGTGCGAAGGCTTTATACATAAACAAACATCCATGCCTTCTCCTGTATTTGAACCTAGGCCCTAAGGCACAGAAGTCAGCGTCACTAACCACTATACCAGATGGGTGACTAGAAAACCTTTAAAAGTCTTTTATTGAACCTATTTAAAAAGAATATGGTGGCCTTATAATTTTTATTTCATTCACTAGAAACAACACAGAGACTATTGGCGTAGTTTTGAACTACCATAAGATGATGAGGAGGACAACACAGAGACTATTGGCGTAGTTTTGAACTACCATAAGAATGTGGAGGACAACACAGAGACTATTGGCGTAGTTTTGAACTACCATAAGATGATGGGAGGACAACACAGAGACTATTGGCGTAGTTTTGAACTACCATAAGATGATGAGGATGACAACACAGAGACTATTGGCGTAGTTTGAACTACCATAAATGATGCGGAGGACAACACAGAGACTATTGGCGTAGTTTTGAACTACCATAAGATGATGCGGAGGACAACACAGAGACTATTGGCGTAGTTTTGAACTACCATAAGATGATGCGGAGGACAACACAGAGACTATTGGCGTAGTTTTGAACTACCATAAGATGATGAGGAGGACAACACAGAGACTATTGGCGTAGTTTTGAACTACCATAAGATGATGATGATGACAACACATAAACTGGTATCCTACTTTCAACATTCAAATCATGCCAACGTAACGACTTATGGCACCGAAAAATTGAACATGCAACATCCGTACCCAGTGTGCGACTTAACGTGTGAATTCCTATCGCACCTTTGATCGTACAGTAACAGACTTTCAGCACTTACATAACACAGTTAAATGCAAACCTTCAATTAGTTTTATTTGCGGGGGAAGGGGAACACTTTCTTATGTTGTGATTTTACCAGCCAATCTGAACAGATAATGAAAATTAACGTTAAAAGGAAAGGGTATCCATCAAAAATGGACTTCTATTCTGCAACTTATTACGAGTCTTTTCAAGTATTGAACACTTTCACAGACACAAAGCTTAGCAGCATATACCGATAATTCTAAGAGAGAGGTATGTGCCATAGGAGGGGAACCCGAGGCCTCTGTGAGCTTCTTATGCGACCTCAGTAAAAGCTAGCACTTGTATTAATTAATATTTAACTATATAGATTTCAACAGTTTGTAAATCAGTGGAATTAAATAAGATCAGCACGAATCTATATATGTTTCAATGACTGCTTTTGGGGATAGCCAATTGTGCATTTCGAATATTAGAACGCCACCTAGTGCAACATGGCGACACTACCAGACATGCTCATTTAGAGGATCAATTAAGGCTTCGCGTTATGAAACTTGATCCAAATATAAATATATATATATATATATATGTATATATACAAATTAAAGTACCAAAAGGGAAATATAAGAAGCACAACAACGGTATCTAGGAATTTAATAATTTTATAAAAATTATGTGAATACAAAAATATTTTATACTGTAGCTTTTTATGTCAAATAATAAATAAATAAGGATTTGATATTTTTTTTATATTTCTATAAAATGTACAAAATTGTTAAGTCTGTACAAAAGGGGTATATTTTCATAAAAGTCGCATTTTTAGGTATATCAACCTATGCGGCCTCCTTTATGGCTACTTAATTTACATGTGGCCTCTGTAAAAAGGCTCTCCACCTCTGGTATATGGCGTTTTATTCATCCGAACTAAATATTCTGAACACATTTTCAAACAGAGAAATACTTCAGTTTTCGAGAAAATTTGCTAAGTTTTTTATTCTTTTGTCTATTTATACTACATCTTCAAAATTTGAAAATATTACATATTAAGCAATTTTTTCCTTTAACACATTTAAGAAATAGCTCATTCAGCATTACGGTATAGGAGAAAAAATCGAAACATATTTTAAATCAAAAAGTATGAACCAACACAGATTTAAAAAAAATGAAAAATATAAATACAATATGTGTGCTGCTCTATATATAAATAAGATTACAAAGACGGAATTTTTAACGTTGCTAAGGAAAAACTTTTTTTATCTTAAGAAATGTGTTCCGATTTTTTTGGATCCTATTCCTTAACACTACACGAAAGTACAACCTTAAATTTCAACGTATCTAGTCATATGGTCTTGTAAAGAATTGGGCTTTTTAAGAGACTTAGATTGGCGTTGAAAAAGAAAAAGAAATTTATAAAGTTTGGGGGAATTTTTTCGACAACTTATAGGAAAATAACATTTTCTAAAAGTTGAATACAATGCTGTAAATTTTCCATTAATGCTACAAAAAATCAATTGAAATCAGTTAATTGGTGATTTCACCATATATTAATCTAAAATTACTGTTATACTGGACATAGGGAGACTAAATATATGAGTATCGACTGGGATATATTGTGCATAAACAGAATGCAGTAAAAAAAAACATACATAGTTGGTGAAGTCACGCAAAATCTAATTACAGTTTAAGCTAAAAACGCCAATTTTAGGGATTTATTTTTTAATGTCATGACTATAGTTTGAATTGCAATACACGTTTTTTTTTTTTTTTGATACACAAATTCATTTAATGGGATTCCTGAAAAAAAAATTACAAATGATTCTTATTTTTAATTAAAAATTCTGAGGACAATTATTAATTTCCCAAACGATAACTCTAATAAAGCAAAAGAAAATTTTTAATTAAATCAAAAGAGAAATCTAATAAAACAAAATTAATAGTTCAGTGACATTTGTACATTTCGTATAATTATACATATTTCTACTTTTAACCAACTTATCGAATATTTATTTATGAGGAGGTTTCTCTCTTATAGGTTTTTCAAAATAACATCTTCAAATTGCTTATGATTTTTTTTTAAATAGGAAAGAAAATTAGATATAATTGATAGTAAAATAACCCAAAAGTTTGTAAAAATAATTAAAATATTAAACTTACCGACAATATAATCATACTCAGCATCTATAACATTGGTTGTAGGTGGCAAAAAACTATTGTCCGAATAAAGATATAAAATTGTAAGGAGGGACAAAAGCGAAGGTATGAAGGATACGAATAACGACGGCATGGTTCGCCATTCACTTCACTTTCCATAATCCATGAAATTTCGAATATAAAAAATCACCTGCTCTCCTCCAAGACTTCACGGTAACTGTAGCGGAAAAGGATGACAAGAGAAAGCCGAGCGATTATGACACTACTGTTGGTGTGTTTAAGATATTCGGGTTTTAAAATGTCGCCAAAAAGCCACTCGTGCATTTCGGTCGCCAAAAAAGAAAACAAATCGTTCTATGCGCGCGACTCGTGTTTTTTGATGCAGTGATAAATATTTATAAAACTTCACACTTTGTCCAAAAGAATTCTCTATGTTTAAGGTCAGAGGATCTAGTGAATATTTAAAGGCGAAAATTCCGCCTGATTTAAATATTTTTTTCTATGTCGGACAATTTTATTGTTGTGAGGAATACATTTTTGTATATTTTTGATTATTGAAAATAGTACAAAATCAAGGTGATTATAAAGTAGGAAAATGCATATTTAAAATATGTATATATTAATAAATACGAATATATAAAACACACAAAAAATATAGTTAACAGATTATTTCAAATTTTGTTTATATTTATGCATTTTTTGCAGTTTACTTAATCCCCCTCGAAACATTCAATTTTTTGCCACAAATTGGTAATTTTAATTAAGTTCTTATTTATTAAACATAGAAGGCAATTATATGATTTATTTCCAAGTTATATTATTCGTGATATGATTGGTTGATTGATCGTTTATTGACGTTCCATTAAAACCTATGTGAAGGCAATTGGCAATACACCTTGCAATTTTGAACGCCTGCCAAATGACGAGGATGACACCTGAGCTGAACGACTTGAAGCACTGTCAGATTAAATATGCATGACCCCCTCTACACTTAGGGTCTAAATAATAGACTCGTTTATACTTATAAAAATATTAGCTGGATAGCTGCCTTCAGTATTTCTCTTTTTTTTTTTCGATAAAATTAATAAAATACGAACACAGACTAATATAACCAAGAACTATATTGCAAAAGGACAATAATATAACAATTCACAAAATAAATTTTGTGTTTTACTAAGATGTTTTAATTTTTCATTTGATATTAAAATATCTGGCAACATCTTAATCTGGGATCTTATTTGAGTTGTTGTTGCTAATGCCACCTGTCTGACGTAGTCAGATCGAGGCCCACGATATTCATCCTAGCATCGGGCTAGATTGTACGCTTGTCGTTAGCCGTAGCTTTGATCACCATGAAGGTGACAGTACGATTTGGCTCGGTTCTACCCCAATTTTGAGGGAGTGGTCAGGGGCATCCTACCTCTCTTCCCCTTCCACCAACCTCACGAAAGGACTTACGGTTCGACGGCTATTTAGAGTACCCCCCATGCCGCTAAGGGGCACTATACATTTACAAACATCCATGCCTTCTCCGGGATGCAGTCAGCGTCAGCGTCGTTAACCACCTTACCGGATGGGGGACTGGGATCTTACTTGTAATCGATACTAATATCAAATTTTTCCAAAGAAATTATTAGATTTTATTATTTATGGGGTTTTGCAAATTATTTGGAATTTTATCATTAATTATTTAACTTTATCATTAACTACTTTTTTTAATGAATAGTAACCATATTAAAAATTATATTTCTTTATATGTAATGTGAAATGAGCTTGGTTGTCATAGTTAGAAAAGATGTTAAGTTCAACACTTGAAACAATGGCATTGAACAAGAAATAATGGAGATTGTCTTCTATATAAATTTTAATTAAGTCTCAAATTTCCCATAAAGAAGAGTTATGGCGATTTAAAAGAGGGTAATACCAACTCAGTTGTTCTCTTAAAAGTGACTCAAAATTACAGTTTTCATTAATAAGCCACAGTGTGACTGTAGTTCTAGATTCATCAACTAAAGAAAAAAGCATATTCACTAATTCCTTTAAGTATTAAGTTGAGTTGATGATTTTGAAGTTTTCAAAAATACTTTTTCCCTAAAAGTCTAACAAGTCTCCGTGAAATATAGACGGAAGAATAGAACTTAGTGAATCATTTATTTTTTCCTCTTGTTTTCCCAATGCGCTTTTTTAATAGATTTTTTTTAAAATATCTGAATTTTCCGGAGTTAATGAAAAACTACATACGATTAACACATTACATTCTGAAATTCAAAATGCCAGATAGACGTAAATTTAATACCATGATTTATTTATTTGAAGTATTGCTCTTTTCTTATGTGTCATTAAATAAATT
This sequence comes from Trichonephila clavata, assembly GCA_019973975.1. Taxonomy (NCBI): domain Eukaryota; kingdom Metazoa; phylum Arthropoda; class Arachnida; order Araneae; family Nephilidae; genus Trichonephila; species Trichonephila clavata. The sequence continues at coordinate 48,898 of BMAO01026031.1, forward strand.
ACTTCAGGTAAAATAATTTTTCTGATGATAAGGCACCATTACTGGATTTTAATTTACAAGAATGATTGATTAGTTTTAAAAACTTTCATGGCTAACAAATTTAAACTATCTTCGTTCCCGTTGAATCTGATTTATCTCAACAAATGTCCATCAGTATGGCACCAAATTTAACTTATATGAATCTCAAGCTTGAAAATGTGTCAAAAGTTGCAATAAAAAGGAAATACCATGTTCTCGTTTGCAAATGATGAAAACAGTTCTATTATCAACCGTAAGTTCGATAATTTCAATAATATCCGAGGATTTTTTCAGAAAAATGAATTGCTTGTTAAAAAATAACAATAATCGAAAATAGCTAAATGATGTATTATATAACATAATTTATACTTATTTCAAGAACAATTTTTAAATTGTAATACTGTTTCATATTGTAAAATATTTAGTTCTATTTAAACTTCACTCTCCCTCTTTTCTTTATTTTTAATTAACTATTTAAATTACGCAGTAGTAATATAGATATGGTTGAAAATTCTTTCTTCCATATCATTATCGTCTGCTTTAATTCAATAATTCCTATATAACTCTAATTTATCTAATTATTTAATTTATTTATTGATATATAATCTTTTCGCGTTAAAGTTATGTAGCTTAAGTTGGCATCTTTTGTAATTATTCTATAAGTATGGGTTTTTTTCAGTTAGAGAAAAGAATTGTGTAATGCATACTCGACGTTTGTTGACTTCATACGTAATTTCTGTATATTTTCGAGATATTATCATCAAGTGCAGATCTTTTTTTTTTATATTTGAGTGTTTAAAAATTAAAGTCGTCAGCGCGTGGAATAAATCTTGGCTATTAAAAAAATTTTCGATATCAATCTTCTAATAATATTCGCTACATATTTATTAATGTCTAGCTTGAATAATTTTTTTAAAAAATTTAATTATTTTCAAATGTTTGTAAATTTTGTTTCCAAGTAAGAAGTGGCTTTAATAAGTAATTTAATGCTTTAAAGAAGTAATTATTTATTTGTAAGGATATTTTAAGAAACTGTGCATGGTAGCAGCTACATAGTTTTTGTCTATTTTTCATAAAGTATGTCGAATTCTTTATATCTCAAATAACTGTAAACATTTAAATGAAAAGCGTTGAAATAACAATTCAGGTGAATATTTAAATTTGGATAAAAAGATATTTGCTCAAGTTCAAAGCAGAATTTCACAGTTACAGAATCGAATTAAATATTCGTTCTCCTTTATAATTCACAAAGCATACAAAAAATTTATTTCTGATGACATACGATTACAGTTAGAATAGCGAAAAAGATAAGCCAGTCAGGCTTATCGTGCGGATAAGTATCGTCAGGCTTAAGGAGTCGTGCGGGCGTTAAATGAATATCTTTTTAAAATTATTCATTATAATTTTTTAATTATTAATTATTTTAATTGTTTTGGAGATTTTAATAAAATAATAAAAAATTACTTGTATGAAGTATAAAATAACTAATGGATATAATCTCGATAAATTTATTTTTTTACTAATTTCGCTCTTATAGGAGCAACTATAAGTAACTGGTTACGAACTTTGATGTTTTGAACCATATAATTAAGAAACAAAGCTGAAACTACAAGTACATCTTGAACCCCATTTACCTTACCTTCCACAGCACATCAAAGGGAGGAAGGACATTAAGCCCAGACTGATTTAATATGTATTTGGGCTCAAATCCACGACTTGACCAAAACAAAACCAGTTAAGAAGTCATTCCTTCCATATCTCGACGATACATTATTTCCATGAGTGTATTCTATAATCTCTGTCCATTATATTCCATTGTAAAGTGTGGATTGATTTCTTTAAAAAAAGGCATTAAAAAATTGTTTTTCCGGGACGTATATCGTGGGAAAATGGCCCATCTTCGAAGGAGAGAATAATAGACCAACATCATTATTTTTATGTAGTATAAAAACTTTAACCAAAATTGTGTACCAAAATAACATTTTCTCTTTGTTTTATTTCTTTTAAAATTACCTTCTTCTTAAAATTTCTCCCTATATTTCAAAAAAAGTAAGAAAATTCCAGATTATTAGTCTTTATTTAATCCCCGCTCAGCAGCTCGCCCATAAGCTCAGAGCTATAATGAATAATTATTTTGCATCATTAGATAACAAAATATGAATGTCACTACTCTTAAAACAAAACTTACTTCGACTGTTAATTTGATCCCTATAATTTATGCCACAATAATACATAATAGTTGGTAATATTTTAGAACAATAATAATTTAAATTCATTTGTATCCCGATGCGGAAGTTTACGTTCCCACGGATTTTAAGAATTTAAGCTATAAATTCCATTTCCTTCCTATTAAAAAAATTTTCGTGAGGTTATCTTCATAAATGACGAAGTTATTAAATGTTTAATTAAAATTTTGACTATTTTTTGAAAAATCTTTACGAAAAAATTTTTCGATATTTTACTTTTTAAATGACTGATTCTAAAACAGCAAAGCATGAGCTGTTTTAGTAGGGAATGTTGATTTATTTAAACAAAAAAAATTCATGCGCAGCAATTTAGACATCATTTTCATAAAAACGTATCAATGTTGACTCCTTTTTTTAAATATATATATATATATATATATATATATATATATATTATTTTGTAAAAAAATTGTACCGTATCGTGGCGAAATAAATGATCTTTCCGATTCTGCAATTACTTTTTGTCAATTTAAAAAAAAAAGATTTCTGTTTTAAAAACGTCAAAACTCCACACACAAATTTTTTGTACTTCTATACAGGATACCTGCGCATATTGTAAACTTATTTTTTTTAGTCGAAGTAGAACACGGTTTTGTAAAAAATAGTTTTATGTATGAAACATGGGGGGGGGGGAGGGTATAAATTTTTAAAATTACGAAGTTAAATAATTTAGAGAAACTCTATCTTAATATTTTATTTTAAAAAAATAGGTTCACTATATTTTGTGTATTGTTTTATATATAAGCAAAAATTATTTTACGTATTTAAGAGATACTTTTTTAAAAAATGGTATCTAAACATAAGCATGTATTATGAGATCTCAAAAATTATGTCCAACTTAAATTAAAGAGAAAAAAAATTTTTAACTACAAAATTATTTTTGTATTTTTACATAATGATTAAAATATTATTATTAAAATCACAAAAAAAAATCTAATGGAAATTTTTAAAGATAAATGTTTCATAAGCAAAGAGTCTTATTTTTGGCATTTTACTTTTTCGAGCATGTCCTGGTATCCTTAAAGTGATTCCTAATATATTCCTCTCCTAGTAAATATCAATATTTACAGAAAATAAGCGTAAACATTTCAAAGTGAAAACGAAGAATTCCAAATTAGGGTTATAAATCAGGGAGGAAAAGCCATACAAGAATAAAAAAGAAACCGAATTCGTCACCGTTAACAAACAATAAACTCTCGTGTTGACACACTATTTTGACGAACAACACTCATGGAATTATTTACGATCGGTTAAATGAATAAATAATACGCAAAGGAGACAAAGACCACAGACATCTTTGCAAAGCGGGGAAAATTGGTCATGAAGTAGTTTCTTTCTATGGCGAAATTTTTAATATATGTTCCAAAGACGTGATCTTCCCAGAAGGAGTCAAAATTGATGTTTATGAAATTTGAAAAGAATACAAAGCAATGGGATAAGCTCTTTTAAATAGGAAAGGGAGGGGGGGGCAAAAATATATGCATAAACAGAAGTAGTGTATACGATTTCAACAAATATCTTTCAAAGTAGAATAGTTTATCGCTATTTTAAAAAGTTTCACCGAACTTGTGAAACAAAAGCACTTGTATTTGCATGTGACTTAATTTAGGACAAACAGAAAATTTAAATGTAAGATGCTTTTATACATAACCTGTTTCGGTTTTACAGCATCGAAATGAAAAATTTCGATAAATAATAAATGTTGTCATTTAAATCAAAAATAGGAAAATTTTCCATAATTTTAATCGAATGAATATCAGGTTTTGTTCGTCTAATCTCAAGAAAATTACTTGTTGATAAAAAAGTTTCAGTATGTTGCTATGGAAACCAAGCTGAGTCAATTTTCAGAGGAATGAATGCTTGTTAACTTCGCACTATAACGCAACACGAGGGCTATTGGCAACGGATCTTGAGCCTTGGTCAAGTGACACCCGAACCGGCAGCCCTTCTTCAAACTACCCCACCAAAAGAAAGACTTTGAACCCCTACAGACTTATCGAGCATCGGTCTTTCTACACGATGGGTCTGCAGTGGAACTAGGACTCCATCTTAGACACATCCAACACGAGTTCATGGCTATAACCATTATTCCAGGGATGGCGAATCATTGGCACGCAAGCCATTCGACACAATATTTTGGGCACGCCAGCATCAAAATGGTCTGCACTTTATTTCAAAATAACAAAGTTAATTTTGCAGTAATATGAATAAATGCGAGAGATCGGTCGCGGTGCGGCGGCGGGGGGCACACTCGGTTGTTATTGTCTTGCCATAGTTAACATCGTTACAATTGCTAATGATGCAAGGTTTGTCTACGCATAGCATAATCAATTTTATTGGCACAACTGTATTTTAAAGTTTACAGTAGAACGTCGTTTATCCGAATCAATTGTGACCGGACACCGTTCAGATACGCGATTGTTCGGATAACCGAAAACCGAATGCGATCCATACAGTATATGAAACCGGACACTATACGAATATTGAAAATAATCCTATGCGGGAAACGAGCTAGAAGAAAAAGCAAAATATAGGGGCAAAATGTCGCAATTTTACCTTTATTGTGGAAAATAATCACTTATTTTTCGCTGTACCATTGTACATCTTCGATTTTTCGCTGCAAGGTGCAAAAAAAATGGTTCGGATATTTGACGCTTCGGATAAACGACGTTCTACTGTATTTGTGTTATATTTAAGATTTTTAACTGTTATTTAACATGGCTAGTTCAGCAAAAGAATAAGAAGGGTAAGATAGTAAGTGTAACAGAGAATTTCAGATTTGTTGAAATTTTAAAAAAAATATGGTATTATTAATAAACGCGACAAAGCGGTGTGTGTTTTATGTTCTGGAATAGTGGTATACAGAACATCGTCTCTAAAACGGCATTTTGAAACAGATCGTAAAGCCTCTTGTCAAAAAGTGAACCACAGCAAATATAATTAATTGCTTAAAACCGATTGGCAGATGACTCCAATTGAGCATGCACTCTACTGAAAATAATATCTTAGAATCCTAATATAAGTCATTTGTCATCGAATCTGCAACCACAGAACTCACACCAATGTTACTTTAATTTGAATTGCGCGTATAACTAAAACATTTACAATTATTATTTTCCCAATAACCACGTCAAAATTATTTGACGGCACGTCTATACTTTATTAAACATTTCTTTAGAAAAAATGACACGTTGATCCATAACGATTCGTCTCCCCTGCACTAAGCTATCACAACCACAACTTTCTAAGTGAAAATACTCTATAAAAAAAATTCAATTGTTTCTTTGCACAGTAAGCAAGTAATACAATTCAAGTGATTTTTCTAACTAAAAAGGAAAAGCATCTAAGCAATGGCGTAACGGAAAATATTATGCCCCCCCCCTCCTGCTAACTCAGGTTTTCGGCCACAAGCCCAAATACATAATTTGCTTCAATCAAGCTTTGGGCCCCCTAGAGTTCCTGCCGCTCCCACCCCGCAATGCGGGGGTTGCAGGGGTGTACGTTACGCCACTGCATCTAAGCTATTCGACCAATCAGAACTCTAATCTAATTCTAATAAAGTCAAACAAGCAAGCAAGTTAGGCTCTTCTCTGCTTTCCCTAACATACGCTGCAAAGTTAAGACCATAAGTTTTTTTTATATTAACTTTTAATATTTCAAAATTTAAAAAAAATTATGTAATTGCAGTAGAAGTTTGTAAAATTTAAATTCAACATCTAAGGAAAGGTAGAATAAATGTCGTAAAATTATAAGTATTCTGCAACAAAAACATTTGCGCTTCAAAAATAAACATTCCTTTTCATATCACTCTTTATCGACTTCAGAAACATTTGATTACTAGAGATGAGTTTTTATCTTCTTCTTCATTGATGTTATTTTCTCAACAACAAACAGTATTGGGAGAAGTTCCTATATGGTAGACAAGCAATATAATGTGTATGTATATGTTACTTAAAAAAATTGTGAAGATCCAACATTTGAAAATATTAAGGACAACTTTGCGAATAAGTTTAATTAAAATGTTTTTGTAAGTCACACATTGTGAACAATTCCAAAATTAAAGAATTTTAATAGTATGGCTGAGAATTTTTCAAATTTGTATTGCTTCATTTTATGATATAACTTATACCAGGAATTTAAAATTAGGTATACGTAAAGCGCATACTCTCTCTTTCTGTTTCAATAATTCGTATTCACGACTGACCACAATTTCGCTTGCTGAACAGAAAATCTGTATGAATATTAATAAAATAATTCTTAAATTTTGTGAACCCTTCAATTTCAAACAATTTATCATATTGTTTTTCCATAGAAAAATAAAAATAAATTATTAAAAATCGAATAAAAAGATAATAGAACCTTTTCCGAATAGATAACCTTGATAGAGTTAATGATAAACTTTATTCCAGCGAATAAATCAAATGCTACAGTTAAATGAACTCTCGAACTTGACCTTGATCCAAGAAACCTTCATTGCGAATTATGTGCTTCAAAGTGCTGAAAATACATTGAGTAAAATATTAATTACCTCCAATTTAAATTCTGAATTCAAGTAAATCGAGCTTGGGCGTAAATGTGTCGGGATTAGAGTAGGAAGTTAGTTTCCGAAATCCCAAACACGCGCTGTTTGAAACCTCATTTTCTATTCAAATCATTTGATCCAAAGTATCACTTAAATGATCATCAGGAAGGTAGCGTGTCAATTTCATGCATATTTTGAATTATTCAGCGTATAAAAACTTTAAGTACTGCTTCTAAATTGGGATTTTAGAATTTAAAGCATCTATTTCTGTTTTTCAGAACGTTTTGATTCAGTCGCTTGTAGTCCTCTGCATTTTCACCTACTTCAGAACCTCTTTCCAGCATTTTAAAATAAATTTTTATAGAATCATGTAATAAAAAGGCATTTAGTATTTCCTGTTCGTTAAGTTTCTAACTAAAAGTAGTTGATAGTAACTATTTTCTGCTTAGACATTTCCCCCATATTTCAAGTGAACGAATAAAAACTCATAACCGAACTAATCGTGGTTCTGAATTAATTGCTACAAAACAAGATATCAATCATTGGCATGGCCAAGTAATTTTAGCGCGTTTTTCACATGTTGTATTTTACAATAATGCCACTAATGAACTTTTTACTAACATAAAATAGTGTGTACTATACTTTAAAAAAAATTTAATTTAAAAATTATTAAATTTAAATATGATTCGGCTCATCTAGGGCTCAAATGCGACCAAATGCCGAAAACCCGAGGTCAATCGGTTGTTTATTGGCTGAGAAAAAGGTACGACAAAATATGGAGCGAAGACGAAGACGAAATTTGCGTCATAATAGAGTTTTTTTGTATTACGTGAAGAACGCGCTAAAAAATCGCTAAATAGAAGAATGATGTCTATAACACTTCAAATGTAACAAAACCACGAAGTCAAATATTTCGATTTTCTACCTAGAACGAGGTCTCTTCAGTATATGATATGATTTACAAAAATTTTACTCAATTTAGAGTGAAAGTAGTGAGTTTAGAGGAATTAGTGGTATAAATGTGTGTGTGTGTGTGTGTGTGTGTGTGTGTGTGTGTGTGTGTGTGTGTGTGTGTGTGTGTGTGTGTGTGTGTGTGTGTGTGGTGTGTGTGTGTGTGTGTGTGTGTGTGTGTGTGTGTGTGTCAAATATTACTTCAGAATACTTTCCAAACTAACACATTCATTAACTACAAATCTATATATCTATTACCAGAAAAACATTTCACATTAGCAAAGAAATTAACTTAAAAACAAATCGTCTGCTAAAAGTTAATATTTGGAAACTAGAATTATATTGACATTAAACTATTAATCAAAGCAAAATAATTACTGACTCATAAGTAATAATTATGTTCATTTTAATTAAAGTTTTAAATATGCAATTTTTTTTACATTATAAATTAAATCTGTTGACAAGAAAAAAGGCAGAATAAAATTTTTTCTGCAAAAATATCGATACAGTATACTGAAAAAATAAACTGTGCAGTAACTATTTTCTTTAATTATCATTAGATTCTGTTTAGTGAAAAAAATTATGGTAGAAAAAAACTATTCTTTTACTCGTTGAGTAAAATAAATGATGCTCTGTTTATGAAAACCATTTTTATAAATTAACCACGTTATCCTTTAATAATGTTTCTTATCACCACAAAAGAATTTATTGTCTGCTTCATAGAGCTTCTTGAAAATATTTTACAGATTGTAAATTAAAAGACCGCCTATAAAATGAATTAATAATTAAAAGCATACAAAAAGAATTATTTATATAATTATTATATTCGCCTATTTGCTGTTATTATTATTACTACTATTTTATTAAAAAAAATCAATTATTCAAAAAATGAAATATTTGTTGGATTGAATACACCTCCAAGCATTTAACGGTCAGATGTCGCCAAGGACAATCATGATGTCGCCAAATGCATGGGAGAGTGGCCAAGCGGTTCGCAATGAAAAGAATGGCAGAAAGTAGGTTCCTTACTCTAGGTCAGTAGAGGAAGTTATAACAATAAAAGAAACCAAGATTAAGTGAATTCATATTGCATCCGGCCCAAGGGGTATATGCAAAAAACACTCTTCAACAGGTGTTACCATTTTTTTAATATATTCAGTTTTTGAAAAGTAACTAAAGGAAAAATGAATGACAATGTTAAATAAAATAATTGCGATCTATGAAAATAAATAGTTTGTGTGTGTTAAATGATTTTCATAGTCTTATGAATGTACTAAAAATTAGAAGCTCAGTTATTGTAAATTATCTGATTTCATTAAAAATTAATCGATTTAGAACACACGCAGGCCTTTTTATTTAACGTTGTTCTACAAACTTATCAGATTTACTCTTATCCCCTTTAGGATTTTATCTCTTAGTAGATAATATATATATATATTATTCTGCGGTCGTTAGTGTGTGTGTGTGTGTGTGTGTGTGTGTGTGTGTGTGTGTGTGTGTGTGGTGTGTGTGTGTGTGTGTGTGTGTGTGTGTGTGTGTGTGTGGTGTGTGTGTGTGTGTGTGTGTGTGTGTGTGTGTGTGTGTGTTGTGTGTGGTTTCATATAAATAAAGTGGCACACTATTTTTGTAGTTTTTGGTTGTTAATTATTGTTTTTAACACGCTTTTATAAATTTCACTTGCATGTAACGGAATCTTGGAACTCGATTTTCACCCACTTAAAAAGGTCAGATTAATTCTAAATTTTGCACACTTGTCAAAGCCCGATGACAATACAATAATTTCATAACTTTGTTCCATTGTCCTCATCAGGATCGTCAGGAATCACGATAATCAGATTTGGCGACATTTAAATATATCACTTCCAGATTTGGCAACTTATTGCACATACAATTTTCAGATTTAGCGACTAATTCCATATAACATTTCCAGATTTGGCGACTAATTCCAGATTTAGCGACTAAAAAGAGGTGTAACCCTACAGCGAATGTTTTTAATTAATACACTTGCGGTTTATAAAAATAAAACAAACAAAAAAAGTGTTCTGTATGTGAGAAAGTGGAGAGTGGGTGTGTGTTATCAATTTCTTACTATAATATAAACATTTTTCTGAAAATGAAAATAAAAAAATAGGCTCGTGATGTGAAAAAAATAATTTATGTTCTAACTGCTAAATATTTTTCATTTTTATAAAGCAATACGTTTAGAAGTGATGATACGAATTAACATTTTCGCCATCCTTTTAAAAGGTGAGAATACGATTGATACTTAATATTACCATGTTTTTATTAACTCGCTTTCTTTATTGTCTTTCCGGGTGAAATTTTGTAATTGATTTTAAACTGTGTTCCTTTCCGATGAGATAGAGACTTGAAATTGGACCATATCTCAGAAGTGGATGACAATGCATGAAAATGTGAAAAAAGAAGGAAAAAAAACGAGAAGGGGAGGAATTTTATACTTTTTAGTCCGTTATAAAAACATGTGGTACATTAGATTTTTTTTTAATTCGAACTTTTTTTCTTCTTATCACACATTTTATTTGTTTGACCTGTTCTTTTGAGACGGAATCTAATATAACGATACGGGTCTCACCCGAGGCCCGTAAACAGAGAGAATAAATACATTTCAGACCCTTTAATTAAAATCCATTGAAGAGAAAGACTTATTCCAGCAGCCACCTAATTATGGCTCCAAATATCAAACTCAAGGATAAATTCAACAATGAAAAAAATGACAGTTTAAAAAACTAAAAAACATGCTTTTATTGTAGATCGAATTAAAAAAATTAAAAATAAATTATAATTTAAAAAAACTAAAGAACACGCTTTTATCCTGAATCGAACTAAAAAGTAAAAAAATAATTCTTAATATAAGAATAAAATGATGAAAGAGAAAATTAATGTCATTGGGGTAAAAGCGTGGGGTGCAGTTTCGGAATTGAAAGAAGTTAGAAAATATAATAATTGATATATTTTTGTAGAACACCCCACGCTTTTACCCCAATGACATTAATTTTCTTGTTCATCATTTTATTCTTATATTAAGAATTATTTTAATTAATTTCTCATTTTTAGTTTTTTTCACGTGTTTCGAAGAATTGTTTTATTCTATAGGATAACGGGATTTTATCATTTAAGAAGTTGTTTTTCTTATTTAAAAACGAAGTTTAAAGCTGTATTTCTTTTCTTATTTCACTTCGTAATATAAACAAATATTAAGGGACTCATAAAAATTGTGTTTAACCCTGCAACCTGAGTCCTATGCCTAAGAGTTTGCTACTACATTACTGTAGATATTCTACTTTGACCAGTACTGCCTTATATGCACTGGTGTCCAAAAGTTAAACATAATTGATAATTATGTGAATAAAGAAGGTGGTGTAAATCAGAATGGCGGGAAACGTGATATGCGAGTGTAAAACGGTTATAAAATAAGGAAGCAAATCAAAAGAATGATAATAATTAATTTTATTATCCAAAGTAACAGTTTGAAAGCAAACTGAGCATAGTAAGGATTCACACTTTAAAGAAAGAATGAAAGAAAACATTAAAAAAAATACTGATGCTACAGTTTAATAAGGCGTGTGGTCACCTCTGACAGCCAGGCACACTGCACAGCGATTTACCATACTTGCTATGCGATGATGAATGAGTTGTGGGCTCAAACGGTTCCAAGCTTCTTGGAGAGTTCTCTTCAGTTCTGTAACGGAGCTTGGTGGGTGCGAAAGAGCTGCAATTTGTCTCACGAGCACATCCCATACATGCTCGATAGGATTTAAATCAGGGGAGTTCGCAGGCCACGACATGCGCTGGATATTTTCCGTTTCAAGGAAGTCATCAATCAGCACCGCTTGGTGACATGGCGCATTTTCATCCATGAATATGAAGTTACCCGCCGAGAATCACTACTCAGGCTAAACCGGAGACTCGTCACTGAACATCACATTGGCCCACTCTCCCACTCTCCAATGTTGATGTTTCAAACGAGCGCGTTTATGCGCAGACGTGAGGGGAATGCAAACTGCTGGCCTGTATGCCAGAAGACCAGCATGAGTGAGTCTCCTGTAAACAGTTTGTCTCGAAATTCGTATTGCTGTGGAAATTGTGAGCGCCGAACCCAGTGCTTTGGCAGTATTGCCCCTCTGACGACGCGCAATTTTTTCCAGATATTGGTCTTGGCGAGGGGTTGTGACTCTTGGTCGACCTGTTCTTT
>BMAO01026032.1:0-16318 GCA_019973975.1 Trichonephila clavata
AAAAGTCGAAAATAAAAGATTATCTTAAAATATTATTGATTTACTGAAAGGAAACAAAACAACTATGAAAACTATGAAAAGTAGCATAATTCTCCTCCTGTTACTTAAAAGTATAACTTAATATATTTATTACTTAAAAGGATCGTATACACAAAATATGGGTAGGTATATTGATAAATTGCACGGCTATCGTATATTTGAATAAAATTGCATTTTCATTCTAATAATGTTTACTTTTGGCACTGCTCATCCCTATCTTTCTATTGTACAAAAATACAAACCAACACCTTCAATGAAAACCTTTTAATATTTTATTTGCGTCAACTCAAAAAGTGAAGGATTTTGAGTCAGTTGAAGCTACCATATTCTAACTATGACTTTCCTGAATATACTGCCAATAAATTGTCATTACGGATTTTTCGGTAAAAATCTATGGCTTTAAAAGTGATAAAAGTATTCACTATAAATAAGGATATATATCACAGAGAAAGGAAGACGCGAATTTCGGAAATGGTTTAAAATCCCTTTTAGTGATAAGAAAGGGAATTTTTAAGAGAATAGCAGACTAAACAAGACAATGATTCGTGTAAGGGAAACAGTTCAGAAATTGAAGCCTCGCAAAAAGAAGACTAGCATTATTTTTTAAATAATTCTATCAAATATTTCAATACATGAAAAAAATATGATGGCTTGAATCTGCGTGTTTGCACCTTTTCTAGTTTCAGTTTTCAGAATTCTTATAAATTTATCATGTAATAATTTTTTGCTAAGAAATTTATTTTATTTTTAAATAAAAAAGAAATATGTGGATTTTAGGGAACAAGGAATATATACTTTAACAAAGCTATTTTGGTAAAAAGATTAATTTGTTATTTCAAATGTGACCTTTTGTTTGGAATAAATAAATGATTTTAAAACATAAATTTTTATGCTAGAATTGATTTTTTTACGGGTCTTACTAATCCTAATAGGAAAATGCTGTTCTACAGTTGTATGATTTTAAAATCTTTTTTTCTGTAGAAAAATCCTGATTAATGTAAATGACACACACACAAATACAGGTGCTATTTAAACTCCAGCGAGGTATGAGTGTAATCGATGATTGTAAGGCTGTTATTGTGTTTGATTATTAGTCATTATAATCGAAACCCTCAGAGTTTCAGCAAAAGGATTCTATGTCTTACTGAATTAGATATATCTTCATGTCAGGATGAGTAGCTCTGAGTCGGATCTTGAGGATAGATAATTGATTCGATTATTTGTTATGGATATTTAGGTTAGTAATTAGGTTAACCAATTTTCTAGTCTAAACAACATCCTGATAGTAATATGAAAGTAAAATAAAGGTGCTGATTTTATTATAATGGCTGTATACTAGGTTCTCCAACTTCAACAGCATTGCGAGGTCACTACAGTTTATTTATTAAAAATGTTTTCTAAGAATTTAAAGACAAATAAAGAGGGAATAATTGCTATACTTTTCCGTTTGATATATACTAGCTGTGCTCAACATTTACGCACAGTAAGCTATTTACTATTTTTATTTTTTAAAAAAAATATTTCTAATCATCTTTGTTTTTATTTGTTTGCCAAGCAGAAAAACCCAGATCATTAGAGGAAGACCAGGAGATACTTACTGTCCTTTTAGAAATCAAATAAAAATGCACGTTTTTCTGAACTAATATTTAAATACAGCTCTCGTTTTCATTTCACATGAGAACAAATAAACAATACTATAAAAATAATAATTTGCAGTTTAAATTGTATTATTAATTTTTGGCAATGCTCCAAGACAATTCCTGTTTTGTGTCTTTTCCTCCCTATGACAGTTGTTTCATAAAACTCACGAGTCAAATAATGACATAGCTGTATTTAAGGTACCTTTCTAAATTTATAAATAAATTTTTAACAAATTCAATTTTTCTTTATTGTTTGGAAGTCCATTTATTAAGGTTTGTAAATCTATATTTATTTTATTTTTGTGATTAATAGAAACAAACATATTTAGGTTTTTGTAAAACAAAGAAGTAAAAACAAAAACAGATAGCATGAAAAATTAGTACACGTTGTTATATGGGAGAGTAATGAATAAAGGATAGCTGCCGCCAAGCACTGAGACTATTAGGAGAAAAAGATAAGTCAACAATTGACAAAATTTTAGATGAAATATTTATAATATATATATATATATAAGGATAATTAAATTAGATCTAAAATTAAAGCCTAGACTACTTCTAACTTTTATTTTCCCGTTGACATCTTCAAGTATTAAATTTATTATCCAGTTCGGGAATGAAGAACACATGGCTTTAACAGAAGTTTGCAGCTTCGACCATTAATTTTTATTACCTCATATGTCATGCTTAAATGCTAACTTTCAAATATATCCCTGCAATAAGAAGCGTACTTGAAGAACATATGGCTTTTGAAGGGGCCGCTTATTCAGATATTTAACACGTGTCCGTCTCTCTCTCTTGGCAAACAGATTAAAAAGTGATTTCATGGAATAAAGACAGTTCAAAATAAAATGTCTTGATGTTCACTCGAAAAACACGACAGCAATAAGCCGGTAGGATATGCCGGAAGAAAGGAAACCTGCAGCCTGCAAATTTATTTTAACTTAAATGTAAAGCCATCGAAAAATTAAAACATTTAAAAACGGATGCCAAATTAACCAAATATAAAGAAAGGGCTGTAGAGAAAATTATGGAACTCTGGAAATAATGCGTGCCTCTTAGGGTAAATGCAGGGTTGCCGGAGAAAAAGAAAGCGGCGAAGATCTGTTAAAGCCATGTGCTTTTCCTTCCCGAACTGGATAATAAATTTATTACTTGAAGCTGTAACGGGAAAATAAGAGTTAGAAGTGGTCTAGGGTTTTAATTTTAGATCTAATTTAATTATCCTTACGTATATATTATAATATATATATTACGTAAGTACGATCGTCCAACCGATCACTATGAAAATTTGCATGCATATGTATTTTTTTAGAAGAAGGTTTTTGTGTTTACCTCTTTGTTGCAGCTTCCCAACAGGTGGTGCTACAGCATGTCAACTTCAGCACCGTTCAATCAATCACCAAGTTGCCAACATGGTCACTAAAAATGTGTCAACTCGGTTCTATCGCTAATATTTCGGTATTTTTCCATTGAATCACCATTATCATATAAGGAACGGCGTTGCTGGCGAATATTACTATTTTAAAACGTATTACATATTTAGGTATAAATTATTTACCCTCTTTTAAGTTTTCATTACAAAAAAAGTTGTAACAGTGTGTTACTTTTGCTGAGAAGAAATCAGCTTAGTAAAGTGTTTCCAAAAATCGACTTACAAGATAGTTACGAGGAGTTATAAATAAAAGATATCCTTTTTATCAGCTATTTAATCTACCAACTTAAAATTTAACACTTATAATTTCTTTTTATTCGGCTGAGATATGCAAGAAGCTTTTTTTTGTATAATTTGCAGTTCACGTAAAATTAACTCATTAAAAACATTTTTATCCTTCGATCTGTATTGTTTAATTTTTCAATTTACCCGTGCGAAGAACTGGTATGCTAGATAGTAGTTTTTTAAAAATGAATAAACAATATTGTAGACTCATGTGTTGAAAAAAAACAGTCGACACTAAAAAAATACTTTAAAACGATTATTTCTGCAAAAGTAAGTATTAGAAATCTTGAAGGTAAAAACCCTCAAAATTATTACAGATGAAAAAGCAAGATTAATGAGCAAACTAAACTCGGATGTCAGCCATGAAAATTTTGATAACTCGACTAAATTCACTCCGCACTGCTTCCAAAAGGGTACGTAATTTTGTAACCAATAAGTAAATATGCAATACACAATGAAAGTAAAGAAAAAAAAGTTAATTGAAAACGTCAAGACAAGCCAATTAAAAATATGAATGAAGCTTTCAAGCTTCTTGAGGAATTATTATTTATCAGATAATTATATGCTTCCCGATGGAGAATGTATCTTTAAAGAACAAAAAACAATTTTAAAAGACAGAAAACATGGCATAATAAATTTTAAAAAAAAAAGATCAGCGAAACTATTCTCTCCACTAACTCTAGACAAATTTATAGCAAAAAAATTTCTGGAAGCTTAAGTTTTTATTATGTACACATACTGATAATTAAACACTTTTAAACACAGTTTTGGCTAAGTACATTTTTACATCTCACTGTTTCTACACATTCAACTTCCGCACACACTTTCAAGAACAATTTATGTGTGAAAGTCGATACTGCATATATCTATTTATAAACTAGCCGTATTTACAAGAAATTTTATGATAATTAATGAATATAGATATAAATTAGAGTTAATGAGATCAGTAAATATTATCATTAAGCTTTTGATTGCTCTTAAAGACTTTTTTGTAGCCTTCACCTCTTCAATTAAAATGGACAGGTATTGATTTTATAAAATCAAATATATTTATCATTCATGGCATCCGAAACGAGTCCATCAATAGTGGCTTGATACGCTGCTTCAGCTCCATTCGATCAACAAAAAAAGGGAGAGAGGAATACCTTGTATCTCGTACATACCCCTAAAGAAGAAATCATAAGGTGATAAGGCAGGACTTCTAGGTGTTCATTGGGTGAGTAGCATGTCCTCGGCTTGTCCAATCCATCGGTAAGGGAGATGTTCTTCAAGGTTACCACGAACATAAAACAACCAGGGTAGTATTATACCATCACATTGGAGAATGAACATATCACACACAATGCCATCTTGCTACTGTAACATCTACCACAAAGTTAACATATCCAATCTTTGAATAGCGAAAAAAAAACTGAAACTGAACATTTTCTTTTCAGATACTGCACAGAATAAATTTAGGAGAATATCATACATGTTGAACAGTGGTTATTGCTTGCTTCACTTCCGTCACAGGCGAGAAATAAACTTTAAAAGCGCATCGACCTTATAGTTCGCTCAGATGTGATGCGTGTCTTTGATTGTTATTTTCTTACGGCATCAGAAAACTGTATACACTTTTATGAATCAACCCTATATGCATATATAAAACGTAATATTTACTATCGAAAATAATAAGAATGTGTGACTTATTTTCCACTTCATTTTAGGAGGGGTAAAGATATTTTTTCTTACCTTAAAGCAAGCGTTAATATTTTTTACATACACGATTATATAATATATTTTGGAAAGATTCAATTGATTAAAAACACACACACACACACACACACACACATATATATATATATATATATATATTTCTTAACAAACAGCTAATTATAAAGTTTTGAAAATGGGTATAAATATTATGTGTTTTCGAAACATCTTTAGTTTCTGAATATTCATTAAAATTTCTTGTAATAAAAAAAAATGAAAGGCAAAATATAAAAACAAGAAAGAAAAAGATTTTTAAAAAATTAATTTCTTTCCTGTGTCAGCACATTTGCTCTTGGGTATAATTACTGAAAATTGAAATAATCTGCAAAAATAAAAAGATGTTATTTACGTATTCCAGTGAGAATCCGCCACAATAATAATAACAAAGGACTCAAGTTTTAAAAAGTTAATTATGGTTATCTTGTTTTTAACATATTGAATAAATAATTAATTGCTTATTTCTGCCTATCAGTAATAACATGATCATTTAGTATAGTTTTGTGTAATCAAAGTTATAAAAATGGAATTTAAATCCTATATATATGTTACTTTACATTTTTATCTGTACTAGATTTCATCTATCATCAGATACTAAACTATTTAAATATTTCTAAATAAGTTTGAAGTAAATGTAGACTTTTTTAAAATTTCCAGATACACATTTAAAGCTGTAGATAGGCAATATGATATAGTTATCTATATCAAAACATTTTTATATACGTATAATATCTGGAATAGCAAAAGGAATTTTTTTATTTGAAAAAATATAAATATGAACATTATATAATTTTTTCAACAGAAATCTTTGCAATCATATCAGTACTATTAAATTAAAATAATCGTATATTTTTAAGTAAAAGAAATTAATTTTCTTACCAGGTAGTTCAAACTATGCTTATTTTTATCTACTTATTTAATACCTTTTAAAATATAAAATTTCAGTTGTTTTAAAAATTAAAATAATTGGAAGTAATTCTCAAAGTAACAATAACATTTTTTTCTTATACACTATGTGATTCAAAATTCCGCTACCAACTGAAAATGCAATAATTCATGGAAAAAGGAACGAAGAGATGTAAAGATTGACAAAAATGTTTGAAGCGTTATGGGGCTTTAGTGAAACCTGTAAAATGTGCAAAAAATGGCCAACACTTGTTGCTTTATATGATAACAAAAACAATAATTAGCGTAACAATTGCTTTTATAAAAATAAACGATGTTATTTAAAACAAATAATCGACATGTCGGCAGTCATTCCTCAACGGTGTTCCTTCCGGCAGTCCAAGGGTGGTCAAACTTTTTTGGAAAGAGTGCTACTATCTGATAAAAAAATTATGCGTTCTGCTTGAAATGTTTCCTTCAAAAAAAAATATGGAAAGTTGAAAAAATGCTACTTATAGGTTTTTTATTGGATTTTTAAGTAAGCAGCACATTTTTTATGCATGCCCAAGTTGTGAAAGTTTAAAAATAATGTAATAAATAAGGAAAAAGCACAAAATTAGGTCTTAGGCTCCAAAATCAAGACAAAAAAGCAAGTTTGTTTACAAAAGAAGAGATACAAAAAACTAGATTAGAAGAAGCGCGCAATATTTTCCTGTAACCTTAAATTATTTAAGTGTCCCAAAATATCCTATAATATTGGTAAGAGCAGTTAATTCCCACAACCAATCTTCCTTCTTGAGTAAAAAGCATTTATTGGGCAATTCATTGTTTTCTTCCAAATTTTTTAAAGCATGCTCCCTCAAATTCCAAAATCTTGCAAGGGCACCTCTTATGGGAAGCACGAGAGTGAAGATTCTGCATAAAGAATTCTAAAGCAGAGATTCAACAAGATATTTTTCTACCGTAGCTCAATTAAGTGTATTTTAAATGGATTATTTTCGTCTGAGACAACTGTATTTATATAAAATTGCAAAAAAACATTTTTCAATTTCGCATTATGTTTTCGTGTGCCACTGTTATAACTACACCTTGCCACACTGTGGCACACGTGCCACGGGTTGAACACTCGTGTTCTAGTCGATTGAAAATGTTGAGAACAGCACTGTACCACAAAACTACTGCCGGCCGAGGTTGTATTTTAGCATCCCTTATAAAATCGTTCAATCGGGGTATGTCTGCGACTTCAGTTAACCCCACAATAAATAATCAAGTAGATTTAGGTCTGTGGATACGGGAGGATCAGCCCACGATCCCCACCAAACGATACTCACAGAATAGATATTTCACACCTTTCTTATGGTAATAGGATAGAAAAGCTGCAGGAAATGATTCTCCATTCCTAACATACAGCTTTATTAACAATACCTTTTCTGGTAAAAAACAACATGCAGCAATTGCTGGTGTATCATTTTACTCTTTGACTACAGTTCATTTTATACATGATTTTCATGCAGTGTCATTGACTCTTTGTTATTTAAGGCCATATAATGGTCCTTTTTTGCCGTTCTTCTGTTCATTTTTTTTAAATAAAACTATTTCGTATAGCCGCGTGATATGCGGCTAGCATTATGATGCAATAACAGCACACCCTTTCGATTAACCAGTGCTGGCTCATTCTGATGCAATGCCTGTTGTACACGCTCCAATTGCTGCGAATACAGGTCCGCAGTGACCATTTGGCTCATTGGTAGCAACTCATAGTGAACCACTTGACGACAAGTTCACCAGACACAAAGCATAATCTTGCGTGGGTACATAGGTGATCTTGCGCTGTGCGGGATAGTATCCTGGGGTGACAACTAATGTTTGGAACGCTTGGGTGTGTCATAAAGGACCCACTTCTCGTCACTGGTCAGCATCCGATTGAATATGGATGCGCTACGTTGGCGAGAAAGCAACGATAAACAGGCTGCTACTCGTTGTTGCTTATGGACTTCCAATCAGCGTGTGAGGAACCCACTTGATCAGCCTGTACGTTTTACCTAAGTGGTGCAGATGAAATCTAATCGTTTCACTGGAAGTGTTGAATTGTCTGGTAAGTTCTCCACACCTTTGACTACTGTCCTACTCAATGACCGCCTGTGGGGCATCGTCATCCTAGGCCTGTGGTCTTCCTGTTCGAGCTTTATCACACAGGGACAAAACTCCGGACCTGAATATTTGAAACCAATGCCTCGCCGTACGTTGATTGACATCAATATCCCCAAACGCTTGACTTATTCGGCGACTTAATGCAGCGGCTGATAAGTCTACTTTGAAGTTGTAAAGTAAACAACCCCGAACGAGCTCCTTCGATACGTCCATTTCGCTTCACTACTGTACGAGTTCCGACTGATGAATGTGAGCAGTGGACCTTCGTTTATAACAACTGATATTCCTACGCTCGACTTATGGTTTCTCAATCACGTCATACACGAATTTGCATACGGTTCTCACTTCTTTCAATGGAAACGCGCAAACGGCAAGAACTTTTTTTTTGTTTACCTTGTAAAACTAAGAGAGAGACAAACCCCTATTGTACAAAATATGCAACTGTTCACACTTATTGCTCCACTTGTAAAACTGTAATTTACTCGTATTATGTACTTCTAATTCATTTTTTTTTTCTAAAATTCGTTCTCTTGAAATTGTATCTCTAAAATTGTTCCTCTTCAGTTAAATTCATCACTGAAGCTGCATCACCCAATACTTCATTGATAAAGTCCTCAGATTTAAACACCTCAGGGGGCTCACCTTCTTTAGGTGAGTACGGTTGTCCCAATCCCGAGGTGCCCTAGTGATCTTTTTTTTCCACGGGTTTATGTTTTGGTAAACATGGCTTCACGAACCCGGGGTACCCTAGTGATCTTCTCTATTTTGACCCTTTTCTTGTCATTCATTCTTCTTTTTTCTCTTCCCGTCTAGACCACAGATATTAAAACAAATTTTGGCCAGATAGCGAAATCGGCTCTTGCGCCAATAAACCCAAATCACTCACTCACCTCAGATTTAAAAAAAATACCTGTAACTTTTGCAGCTTCCTGTAAAGTTAAGTATTTAGTTCCGTTGAACGTTAATAGGTTTTCGACATCTCCTATCAAGGAACAAATTCCAATCCATGCAATCATTGCGATATTTTTCGGTGAGGGTTTACATTAATTTTCTATGTGACTGTCAATTCAACGCATGAGACACATCCGAAATCGGGTAGCCATTTTGGTGAGTTTTCTTGAACGTGACATTGTGGCGATAGTACGTAAAAAATTTATTACTACGTCACAAAAAAACTTTATTTATATACATATATAAAGAGAGATAATTTTTTTACACTTTTTGTTAGTAGAAAAAGCCACAATAGTACAAAAATTAGATTCAATAATGAATTGAAAGTGATAATTCTGAAAATAAAGCTTGATGTTAAATTATATATATATGCATTAAAAAGGTTTTTGAAAGAGATAATTGCATAATTTTTATATTTATTCTTACTTTGGAGTTTCTAAAAATTTATTAAAAAATTAAAAATATGTATATATTAATTTATTTCCTATTTCTACAAATAACTTCCTCTAGCTCATTTTAAAACATTGCTGGGTTACTTCTTGAGTAAACTTTTGAAGTCTTAGAAAAATGTATGCACATATGTTTCTTGTGAGATACGCCGAATAACTTTCAATTGAAAAAAATACGCCATATTTTATCTCATAATTTAAAAATAATTTTACAAACATTCATTTTAGTCATCTTGAATAAGATCAGATAACGCTGATTTTTATTGAATATATTTCTAAAAAAGGAATGTGTCTTCAACTATATAAAGTGGAAGAATGAAAAAAATCTTTCTTATTTCTTGTAATTGCTAAAGTAAAAATAGCAAAACATATCCATACTAAGCTAGCGAATTATGCTTTTGAGAATAGATTTTTTTATCCACTTTCCGCACCATTGGCTATATTTGAAAGATCACTGGATCTAAAGAAGACGTGTAATGCATTAATAAAAGCGATTTGCCAATTAGGATTTCTTTAGTGCTTTTTATTTGTCAAATCATAACTTAAACTTAGAGCCTAATTTTTGTGTTTTCCTCAAAATTATTCCTCTAGGAGAAAAATTATCTTTTTGAAAAAAATATCATTGTCTTGTGTTTGCAAGAGTTAATTGATCCCTTTAGAGAAAAAAAAAAGTTTAATTCACAAAATAGAAAACCCAATATATACGAGTCAATAAATATATTCCTATGCATTAAGAATGTATAACTTTATTAGATCTAAGAAACATTTAATAGGTTTGAGACAGATCATTATTTTTTTATTTTTATATAAAGCATAATTTTGACGCAGAGAGTTAAGTTGTCGCAGAGTACATTTTTCATTCAACTTTTTGACCCAATTTTTCGCCCAATCAGAGGGTGAAGGGTTGCCGTATACAAAACGACATGCTCTGACGTCAGTCGTGCTCTTTCTCCACATTGAAACATAACTAGCTGATTTTTTTGCTTCGTAAACGACCATCCAATATTATTTCCTTTATTGCGCTAGTGCTTTTGTTGATCGGCATAAACAGAAATGAGGCACCATTCTGTTTAAAATATTATACTCTGTTAAAATATTGTACTCCATTAAAATATTGTACGCCATATCTGATGCGTTTGATGCGAAGTTGCCAACGTTACCACCATCTTGTTTATGACGTCACGTGCCGAAGAGTCCCATTGAATGGAATTTCAAGCAAATTTTATTTGGAGCAACTTTTTCAGCTCACTGGCAAAAAACTGTTTGAAAGTTGTTGCTATGGCAATTCAGTAAAATTGCACAAATACATTAATCGTCTTGCGATTTCTGATTTCAAAACCACCATACAACAATAGGATTTCAAAGTCAGCATTTTAGTGGTTTTGCTGTGAAGATTCTGTTTTAACACTCTTCACACAGTTTATTTTTTCTACACCCTTTTTAAAAATCTTATAAAATGAAACATTTCTACATTTTTAGCAACCAAACCAAATTTCTACATTTTGACAACCAACCAATTTTCTACATTTGTGACAACCAAACAAGTTATAGCCTACCAAATTTGAATGTAATCTTTCTTGGCGTCTTCCTTACAAGCTGGTATAAAGGATGCGTTTAAGTGCAATTTAGATTTTTATCACAACATATAAAAGCTTTCCATCGGTTTCAAGAGTGTTGGATCTCCTGGAATAAGCTCTGTGAGCAGAAGTTTTAAAATCTTTTTGGAAGCATCCTTTTACTGGGTAATTCTTTTGATATTTTTCTGCTTAAACATTTTGGGAGAATTTTTTGCTTAATAGTAGTCGGTTGTTCTTTCATACTTCTATGAGATTTTTTATACTTTGGATTTTTTATACTTTGGTTTGTTTATACTTTGGTTTGTTTATACTTTGGATTTTTTATACTTTGGATTTTTTATACTTTGGATTTTTTATACTTAGATTTTTATACTTTAAATTTCTATTTATTTTATTTTGGTCTTTCCTACCGAGTTGCAAAGGGGGAAGGTTGGCGCCTTCAAACTAGTTTAACCCCACTTATTCGGTCCTAAGTCCGAAATTGCATTTTGACTCGCTAGGTTCTTATTTGTATTTCATTAGATTTGATCTTAATTTTTTTTTTTATTTTTCTGTTATGTTCTATATTTTATATAAATTTCCTCCATATATATATATATATATATATATATATATATGTATACCTACCTTTTATGCGACGAGTTCTATATAAAGTACACCTTTTATACTGTAGAAGTCCTAATTCCTATACCGCAACCTAAATGGGACGATTTTTAAGCCATTTAACCCTTCAAAATAAATTGTTTCAAACAAATGAACTTCTGATTGTCATTTAAACAAAAAAAAAACCGTTTACTTGCCAATTGGGATTTCAATTTAGGTACCAGTCACGTAGGTTCTGTTGTTTTCTAAGATTTATTACAACCCTTGGTAACGAAGAAAAATTTTTCCTCTGCTATGGGACAAATGCATGAATATTTTTGTAGGAATACTTTTGGGAGAGATGTAATCGTTTTTAAGGCAGTGGTTTTTAACTTCCTTTTCAACAGTCATTGCACATATGTTTATTTACAAAGTTTTTCAGTTGTTTGGGGACACTGTGTGACGGATCTATCCACGACTGTACTAATAATACATTGGGGACTCTTCTGGGGAAAAATATTTCAATTCAGCCAACTTTATCCGACCAAGAAAGCGTGATTATGTAAATGAAGTATATTATATAAATTATGTTTTCGCAAGTTTGTGATTTGGAACGTTGGAGTTGGGAAGTAGGAGTTAGAAAAGAGTTTTCGAGTTAGTTTGTTAGTTGAAGATTGAAAGATAGTGGAATTATTAAGAGGTCTTGGATTTGTCCAGGAAAACGGATTACACCAGTGAATTCAACGACATTGATCAATCCCGATAAAGATCGCCTGCATGATTCCAGTGTAGGATCCGCTGCATAAAAAGTACAGGTATCGTGAGCTGGTTTAATTAGAAGTTAGCTTATTAGAGTGTGACATAGTTATATTTGAGCGTATTTAAGCTATCTTGGATTTAATTGAGTTTCCGTAGTAGTATCCCCGTGTTATAGAATCTCACCTCCGCGCTCTACTACTTACTCGTCTACCTTAATTAGATTGTTATTGTGTGTGATTGATATTTTGGTAACAGTAAATTAATTAGATTAAAATCATATCTGTTGATCATTCAGTTTCTCCCACAAACCTAGCGGGGTTTATAGGTAGACAAGGGATTTCTGTCAAGCTGGAACCGACAGGTGTTACAACTGTATTCATTAACAATATTACTGAAAATGATTTTACAGGGATTTTTTTAATTATTATTAAATGGAATAAAGAAATAAAGGACAAATAATGGTGCATGAATATAGGTTTGATTGCACGAAGTATAAATATCCAAATTTTACACAAAAATATGCTTTTAATTGATATAGATAGTATGCTGAAGACTTTGAGAGGCAATTCCATAGAACAGATATCCAGAATTTTCCAATGTATACAAAATATATAGGTCTGGCATAGGCAAAATAGGCATATTTACAAAATAGGGCTACCGTTTTAGATTTTAAATCTCGGGATTGGATTACGTTATCTAAATTCTGTGATTAGAATTAGACTACTTATGAACAATATTTACACATTAGCATAGTTGAAATTACATAATAAACCTGAACATATTTAAAAATTTGGTTTAATATTAATATTTTTTAAGCAAATCAAAACAAAACTTAATTCCTCCGAAAAAAACAATTAAAAAATATAGTACATAATGAAATTAAACACCATTTCTTAATTTCTTGTGTTTCTGTAAATAAGTTTTCACAAAAACATAGCTGATCCAGCCTTTCATCGTTTAAACGACTTTTTTATTTTGATACAAAATGTTCTGTCGAAGAAAATGCTCTCTCAGACTCTATGCTAGCAGCTTTATCGTCATTAAATAGGAATATGTTCTTTCTAGGTAGTCGCCACGTCTCCTTCCATTTTCAAAAAGAGGCATTTCATTTAGAAAAGGGCTTTATCATTGGCTGTACTGTACAAATTGATTCAGTTTTTGAATCAGAATATGAATCAATTTCAAGAGTTACCTCATTTGAAATAGAAGATGCAGTTGTATGAGCTGTTAGTATTGCAGTGGATTTGAAGCGTGAAGTCTTTAAAGCAGGGCAACTATAAATTTATGGCATTTAATGGAAAAAGAAACTGTGACAAAATCTATTTTTGAGACGCTGCTTAAATCATTGTGTAAGAATTGCAGTAATCTCTTCGAGGTTTTCCCGTACGAGTAATGAGAACTGCATGTATAATTTTTTGCTATAGCAATGTTTGCATCTTTAAGCTTCTTTAGAATAACCTTTATGGCTATGTCTTCTATAAAATATTGCTATTTCAATGGTAAAGTAATTGAACAGTTGTTTTTAATCGTACAAGAGCAGTAATTATATCAAATAACATTCGAATTTCCCACGAGATAATTCTAGTGATGTATCTGTATTTTTATGTCTATTGGTGCTTTTTGTATGGAATCTTTTTGTTTGCTCAGAGTTTAAAATTGTTTTGTTAGATTATTTTTTGGAGATATTTATGAACAAGATAAAAATAACTGTGCCCAAAAAAATTTCTACGTACATATTTCATAAAAAATACAAATAATTTTCTGAGAATTAATTTCTAAGAAAATTTTGATGGGAAAAGAATTCAAAATATAATTCGGATAAAAATTAAATCCCAGGGTTAGTTATCTTAATCTGATTTTATTCTGAGTTATTTTAATCTTGATTTTGGGACCTGAAGAAACACCTGGATCCCGTTGCTGCAAACACTGATGCAAAAGCATGAAAAAATGTATGCGGTCAACAGTTAAAGGATTTTTTAAAAAATTCTTCCTTCAAAATAAGTTAAATGTTTTTTTTTTCTTATATTGATTTGTGTAGTGTTATAGCTATATCAACATCTCTAATTATTCATTTAATGAACTTCAATAATTATAAAGTCTTAACCACAAACATGCACCCAATTTTTGTTGTAATGGCTTCATGTCTATGCAGAATTTAACACCATTTCTATTTTTGATGCAAAGCAGTGTCAAAACTAGGATTTCGCCATAGTTTAATTAAGATAGTAGATGATTTTAATTATCTATCCTTATTTCATGCTCTCTTTTAATACTCAAAATAGTTTGCTGTCTACATAATCTATATCAAGGGTCGGCAACCTATGACACACGTGTCATATGTGGCACGTGGTACAAATCTAAGGGTCATCTGTACAACTCTACAAATTGTCCATTTTTGAGTGGATGGAAGTAGCTACATTTGTAATGGGCCTTATTTGACAAACATCTTCAAAATTAAGGACGTTTACAGAATTACGAAAAAAAAACTGATATTAATGTACAGCTATTTTGTAAATGATGAATGTCATTGCTGGAGAGATTTAAATCTTTGAAGAGGTAAATTGTACGTATTCTGTTTTTCCCTTTTGGTTCTACATATCAAATTAAAAATCCTTCCAGTACGAAAATATTTTCGAGTTCTCAAATAAATTGTTTTACAACTGAGCACTTAGAATCCAGTCAAACGAAAAGTTGCAAATAATACCCTTGATTTTGAGATAATAAAGTGTTCTAAGTGGTATAAGCACTAGGTCACATATTAAATTTTTTTATTGATAATTAAAGAAGGAGTGTTGTCTGTGTCCAATTTTAAAAAATATGCTTAAAAATACTTTAATATGTACAATTTTAGTTTTTTTTTTTTAAAAAAAAATTGGTTGTAGAAATAAGTCATATATTATGCTGTTTTATTTTTATGCTAAGAAACATATTTAAATGATAAAAAATTAAATATACAATAAACTGTAAACTTTATTATTGATCTCTGTTCTCTTAACTCAGCATGTAGCATTATGGAAATTGAATTGTTTCAAAAATATCCTAACTGTGGTGTCACGCTCAATCCTATTGGTAGATTTGGTTTGGCATATCAAATGGATAAAGGTTGCGAAAAAGCCCTGATCTATATTCTCTGAACAGATATAATTTTCTATTTTTATGTAAATTCAATGCAATTTTTAGTAGGTGATATAGCCATCCCTTATACGTATTAATATTTCTGAAGATCTCAATTTTTTTTCTGAGTTCCTTTTCTGAATCGTATATATGATTCGTATATTTTTTTCTCGGTAAACATATAACACTTCATTTTTGGAAGTTAACATTTTTCTTATTTGACTACTTAAAATCAATTTAATAACTGCGTGTTTAACTATTATAGAGTAGCTTTTATTATTTGCATTCATAAATTCAACAGTTTTCAGAATAAATATTATTTTAAAATGTTTTTTCTCTGACACTCAATGACGTAAAAAGTATTAAGTATGAAGTAAAATATGTATTTTTTATTATAAATTCAGAAACACCTTTTTGAAAAAAAAAACTCCAGGCTTCCAAACTGAAAATAAATGAAATCCAAATAATACTTATCAAGTTACCAAAATCACCAAAAAAACTGTGATCGTTAAAATGAAAATAAAAATGTAATTATCATTCAAAATGAATTAATGTTTGGAAGTAAATGATGTCCGTTACTTTTATGCTTCTTTTACGCTTCTTTTTTTTCTTTTTTGAAAAATTAGAATGAAAATTATTAATCTGTTTCTGTGAATACAAGTAATAAGATTTTTTTATAATTATTCTCATTTTTATTACAGATTT
>BMAO01026033.1:0-33517 GCA_019973975.1 Trichonephila clavata
TATATATGGACCGAAAATATAGTCCCAGAAAAATGTAAGAATATAAGGAATCCTGAAACTTACTTATGGGAGAGAGTGTTGGAGAAGTGTCACGTAAACTTACTTCTTCCCGCCAGGGGATGACATTTATTTGTGATTGTCCGTGAAACGCTAGATTGCGCAACTAGTGTTTACCGTATATTCGATTTCCTCTGGCGCCACTAGTAAAAAAAATGATTAAAAAAGTACTCTGTGTAGGATTATGTTGTTTAGATTGTGTTATGTATTGTAAATCATATCCAGCAGAAGATAGTGATCAAAGGTAAAAATCACTTTCATCATAAATGTGAAATTTTTAAGTTTTAATAAATACCTTCAAAACATTATTTGAAATTTTTCGTAAAAAGAATCATGCATTACCCATTTTTCTTTTAAACACTATACATTAAATTCAGTACTTATTATTTTTGACAATTAATTTTTATTTACTTTCATTTTTGTGGGTCAATATTTAAAAATTAGACTAAATATTTTAAAGATAATATTTTTACTCTTTTATACCTCCTTTGATCTTACTAAAATTGTTTTCCGAAAAAGTTATACAAATATAGGATAAAAATTACAAAAAACAACAAAAAAACCTATCATGTAAATTTTTTTTAAAAGAACTGTTATGCTTATACTGAGCTAATTTTTTGCATTTTAATTTTTATCTTATATATAAAAATATTTCTCATCATGTATACTGAAAAAAAAATTCTTGAAAAGTTTTATTATACAGTAAATTTATGAAGAATAAATAATATAATATAATTTTTGGGGAAGTTCTGGTTTTTCTTTTAGGTATTATATATATGAAAAATGTCATTGAATTATTAATGTGTTTATTTTCAATTTGTGTACATTAAGTAATACAATAACAATCCAGAGAACACTGCATAAAAATATGCCAAATTCTTGCATAACTATAGACCAAAGCACATTTTCACAATATATCACAATATACATATGGTCTTAATTCTGACTGTTTAATGTAATTGAGCAATTAATTGAAGAATACATTTGATCTGAGTATTCTTCAATTTTAAATTCTTTAAAACCTTATATATTCTTTGTCTTACAACTCAATTACAACTTACAGTCAGGATTAGAGCTCTGCATATACTACATTAATTTATTGGTGGGCTCCTTAGTTAATCACACTATATTTAATTTCATCTATAATGAAACAAAACTTATGAATTTATATGTGATCTTTTTAAATGTGCAAAGTGGAAAGAAGAGCAATTTTATTTAATTTTTAACTGCTCTTTTTAACTTATTTTTAGTAATTTGTTAATTATATTACAGGTGTGTTTCTCATTCATGGCAGCGTGGGGGAAATGCTTCAAACAGCTGTTCTGTGTTTGCAGAATTTAATGTTCCAATTGAAATCTTGGGAACAATGAGTTATGATATTGGAGGACAGTAAGCATTTAAATTTGATTTATTTAATGGCCCTGTAAAAAAGGGAATATTGATATTCTTGATTAATGATAACACTGAGTATATTTTGAAAAAAATCTCTTAGTTTTGTTAGCAAAAGCATGATTGATTTGTGTTTTACAAAGTATTTAAACTTCTTTACATTTACTTGTATTTGATTATTTTTATTTTCCATATGAACTTTTAATTATATATATGCATACATGTTTATATATAACTGCATGTAATGTTCATCTTATGTAGATGATATTTTTTATGTTGTATCTAGCATACTGAATAGCAATGTGAGTATTTGTTTCTAGAAGTTAAAGTACAACCAGTTTTTAGATGATCATTTTAAGAGAATTAAAATAGAGATGTAAAAAATATGGTTCATATGAAAAACTATAAGTAATTTCAATAAAATAATAGGAAATAATTGGTACTGACATATTAAGATCACCACATCCAAATTTACGCAATCGTGTCATGAAATCATAACAGGGAAAGAGAACAACAAAAACAAATCATTGCATATTTTATTTATAGGGAATAAAACAATCATATTTTGATTGAAATTGGTGCAATTCACATGGCACAAATTTGGATGTGATGACGTTAATTTGTAAGTACCAAACAATTGTATCTGCCACAATTTTTTTTTTAAATAATTGGACATTGCAGTTTGAGGAAATTGCAAACATCCCACTTTTGTAGATTATATATGAAATTTTGTTATGTGTGTTGATCTTCAGTTGTTGATACTAAAATATTGTTAGCCATACTTAAGAGTCAACATTTACCCTTTTAATTAAGATGACAAATAATTTGATGTATGAAAATAGAGGGTTATCATGAGCTAATGCTGCTAGATGTCACAATGTCTATTATAGTGTTGTCCAACTGAAAACTAATTTGAATAAAAAAAATTCAATATCCAGAAGACTTGTTTCAGGATGCCTCATGGGCTACAAGATTTTTGGAACTTAATATGAAATAGAATCTCTGAAATTGCTGAAGACAGGTGGCATCCATCTGTGATTTCATTAAATAACTTCGAACAATCCTTGTTTTATGTGTATGCCCCCCCCCCCTTCAAGTATCTGCCAACTTGACAGTATAAAAAAATCAATGGTGTGATGCATTATATTTAGAAAAATACACTTTTTTATTAAAAAAAATCTCTGATTTATTTTTTGTACCAAATGGGTGACATTTTCAAAAAACTTAATTGTATCAGAATTATTTGAAAATCATGCTTGTTATAAACATTTATAAAATACAATAAACAACTGTTTAAAGTACATTTTTTTAAAAATTTGCAGTATTTTTGGTCATTTGTTTTTAAATTGAACACAAAAAGTGTATCTTAACTTTTGGAGGTCAATGTATAAAATATCAATAATATTGTTGTTACTAATGCCACCTGATCATCAAAGACTAGATCAAGGGCCACAAAGTTCATCATGGCAAAGGGCTAAATTTTATGCCTGTCATATAGCATTTATAGCACCACACAGATGATGGTATGATTTGGCCCTGTTTCACCCAATTTTGAGGGAGAACACCCTGGGGATGGCCAGAGACCTCCCACCTCTCGTTCCCTTTCACCAACCTCATGAGAGGACTTGTGGTTCAACGGCTATTTAGAGTACCCCCATGCCGCAAAGGCACTATACATTTACAAACATCCATGCCTTCTCTGGGATTCGAACCCAGGCCCTACTCTACAACAGTCAGCTTCACTGACCATTATACCAGATGGGTGACTATTATCAATTATAACATCATTGAAATTTTTCTCATTTTTGAAAGTGAAATAAACTATGAAGTAAATTTTCCTTTTTTTTAAAGTGTTAATTAGATAGTACACTACCTTTTTTTAAATTTTAAAATCACTCTTTTAATATATTAAAAGATTTCATCTGTCTATTTTTCAAAAGCTGACACTTTTAAATAAATTAAACCATTATTCTGACTCTGTATTTTGGATTTGTAGAATTTAACTTTACAAATAAATAATATAATAATCAGTGAAAAAAAATTAAGTTTTTGTAATATTCTATGATATAGGTTTATGAAGAAAAATTTTGAAGAGTATGGTATTTGTATTGAAAACTGCCATTTTTATGAAGAATATGAAAGTCCTATATCAACAAATTTGATTAATATTCAAAATGGATCTAGAACTATTGTACATTCTAACAAGTAAGTGTATATATATTTCGTATTTATTACTAACATTTTTTAAAAAAATTATTGAAATATATGTTAATTGTAGAAACATGCCAGAAGTTACATTTGAAGATTTTAAATGTTTGGATCTGAATAATTATTCTTGGATTCATTTTGAGGTAAGCTGTTTATTTTTAAATGAGTAATTAACGTTAAAAATAAACTTGGGAACTCTTTTAAATAAAGTTTAGGAATACAGTAAAAGCAGCTAATGTGCATATTATTTTTTGGAACTAAATTATATTTTCAAATAATATTTATTCAGTATTATTATGATTTATATTATGTAAGTATGCAATGCATAATTTTATATAATATGACAGGAGAGAGAGAGAGAGAGAACATTAATCACACATAGCATTTCAAAATATTTATCAACATACAACTTAACTAATACCTGGATAAGTGTTATGTTCTTTGCAGGGTTGTATCTTTTGGATTTTTTTGTCTGTTTGGACTCCTATCAAGTAATACAATATATTATATAATTTTTCAACAGTTGTCTATCTCACCTTTTTACATTGAAGGCATATTGCGAAGAGTTATTTAACAAAATTTCTTTTATCAATTATGTGACAGCAATCTCTTTTATCAACTGTGGATCTGCCTCTTCTTCCAAAGATATAATATTTAAGTGAAGACTCTGTCATACACACATCTTTTCTTAAAATGTTAATGATGAGTTTGTTAAAAAAATTGTACTTTGATGTATAATTATGAGTTTAATATTTTTCCACTTAGGAATAAATTATTTAAACAAGAAAATTATATATTTTTAATGATGGTTTTAAAAGTTGCATAATATATCAAATAGCTTTCTTACTAAAGCTCTAAATAGAGTATTAAATTTTAAGTAATTTCGGTAGTAAATAATTTTTAGACAGAGTTTTAATTTACTTGTAATTTTCCCTAGTTTTATGAAAATATTTTATAAAGGCTTTTTACTTCTTTACTTACTTACTTTACAACCTACCTTTTAGAGTATTTCAGTTTTTTACTTTCCTACTTTATTTATTAAAATCTCTTGGAGATTAAAATATTTAAGTAATTTACAGGAATTGGTAACAGATACATGATTTTTGAACATTTATACAGATTACAGATACATTTGTACAGATGTATTGAAACATAAACATGTTTTTATCTTTTTCTCGTTAAAATTGATATTCATGTTTTCCTTCTTGGTGATACTTATTTCAATCTTTTTCTGTTTTTCTTTTTACAAAATGATTGGATTCATTTTGAAAATTTTTAAGAGATGAAGTATTAAATAAATTTTAAAATATTTATTGTTATAATTTCATAATTTGCTTGATAAAACTATGAATAACCATGTTTCTTAAAGTTGAAAAATTATTTGAAGAGACTAAATAAATAATGCTGTAAAAAATTAACAAATACTGTATTAAGTGATAATGTAGCTTGATTCCAACTTATAAAAAAAGCTTTTCTAGTTTCTTAGAAAGTCAAGAATTTTAAGTTAAATGTAAATTGATTCAAGAAATTTAATAAGATAGAGATTTTATTAATTTTTTTTGTTTAGCTCAAAGAGTGATGAGAAGTGGAATATAACTGATTGAAGAGTAAAGTGTGATTCATTGATTTTTACATTTTAAGATTTATGTTTTGCTAAACTTTTGAATATGTGTTATAGATTACAAGAGTGTTTTATTTGAAAATTTAGAACTCAGTGTTAATTGTTGAAATCAATTTGATGATTGATAACTTCTGATTTATTTAATTACAAATTATTATGTTTTATTAACTAAATTTTAATTGTTTCATTTTAAATTTTAAGTTCCACAAAAGTTTATGAAGAAAAACATGAGAAGATATGTAGAGAAGATACAGGAATAAATTTTTATTTTTATTTGCATTAATCATGTTTAATTTTTATTTTGATTATTGTAACTTATAGTTTATACTGATAAACACTTTATGTGTATTAAATTCTTTTTAATATGTATATAACTTTTGTGAAATATATTACTTACTTTATTAATATTTTTTCAACCATAATTTATAATTGCTTAATTCACTTAATATTACCCATTTAGATTGTTACAAAAACACTATTTTTTTTGGGAGGGGGATAATTATGTGAAGCTGTTTGAATCTAATAGAACAAAATGATAAAAAGCATCACAATCAAGGAATGTTTTAAAGAGGAAATAAAAATGAAGCTTGGTTTTTTTTTTATATTTAGGAATTAACACAAAAAGGAATTCTCAATGGCAGAGAATTAAAGAAAAAACTGATTTTATAATTTCAAAAATATTCAGAATCATCTAGTTTATTATGTTGATTGGATAAAGACTGTTGAGTAATAAAGACTGTTACCTCATTTTTGTATCACATAGGAGACCTGAACTTTTCTGCAAACAAGGGATGGTTAACCAGGTTTCTAAAATGACTTGCATAGCATATTCTGAAAGTTGAGCCCACATCCACTGGTAAAACAGTTTCTAAGAATTAATCTAAAGTGTTATTAAATTTTTGACGTTGGTGATTATTGCCAGTTCAAGTATTTATTGCTGACTAAAGTGTGTTGTTTTTCAAGATACCAGCCAAACATTTACCACCAAAGATCAGGTTACATTTCTACTTTATAGTAATTTCATCTAGTGAGAGAATGTTAAGTCTCGCATTATAAATAGTTTTTTTTACTTACCTTTTCTAAAAAGTAAAAATGCAGGAATCACATCAGCTTTGATCACGACATAGTTCAGTGATTGCTTCATCCCAGAATAGTATTTAATATAAGACTAAGATAAAGTCAAGCAATCAAAAATACATATGATTGATATGTCTTCTATTTAAGTTGTTTCTTGTTGTTGATAATGCACTTGATTTTAACCATCATCCTCATGTAAAAGTGTTTTTGCTTATATGGCAAGTCCTGTATAGTCAATGCATCACAACATAATTAGAGCTTTTAAGAGTTTTTTTTTGTGTGCATGAAATTAACTTATTGACATATTTTGAAAAAACTTGAAAAAAATACAAAATTTTTAATTAAAATTTGGAAAAGTTTGTTTTATTTTTGTCTGCATAAATCATACACTTAAGTAATTACCGAAATGAAACAACTTTAGTGCAATTTTGGAAAGTAATCTGACTTTAATATGTCATTAATAAGAATGTAATTGAAAACACTTCAATGTTTTCATTAAAAATCATAATCATAGAACATATGGCATTAATGGAAAATTTTTTAATATTTTCTTTGAAAGTGAATTTGTTAAAATGATTGAAAGCAAAATTGTAAGTAATTGTAATATTAAATTAAACAATAGATCCTGTGATGGGTAAAAGATAAACTCATTCTATGACAAGAAATAAATTGTGAGTAGAATTTTGATTTTTTTAAGTGAGCAGAAAAACCATTTTCTTACAATCAATACCAATTTGGAAATAACTTTAAAATTCTTAAATGAACATAAATCTTGTATACCTGACTCTCATGACCTATCAAGGAAAATGTAGATAATCAAACAAAAGTTATTGCAAGAACTTATTACTGGATCTTATATAAAAAGAATATTTCTGAATGTGTAAGTGGTAGACTATATTTTCAATTGACAGAATTGATTTTTGATCAATTCACCATAAAAAAATTCTGCATTATTTACAAAGAGTAATAATTTGACTTTTTCAATGTTGTCTTTATTCATTATGCAAGTTTTTTAAATAATCTGTTCCAAAAAGTATTTTCTATTTCTGGTTTTGAAGTTACAAAATGTATGTGTGTGAGTTTATACCCCTTCTAACCACTGCTTAAAAACTCGTTTCAATGTATTTCACGTTTATAATTTAAATTTATGTATGTTAAGTTTAATTAAGGTGGTAGAAAGTGTATAGTCATTTTAATATTCTGCTTAATTATATTTGAATCATGTTTTTTTCTTCCTTTTCTATACAGTTTGTTACATATTTCATTTCATGCACTTAAAACATTAAACAAAAAGACTCTCATAAAAATAAAATATTTAACATTTATTGGTTGTTTCAAAAATATATCAAACTTAAAAAAACATGCTAAGCTTTTTTTTTCTTTTCTTTTTCTGAAAAGAAATCAAAGTTCGGGTTTTATTCTATAACTTTGGATAAAGACATTCTTAATGCTAAAAATAAAATTTGCTAATTTAATTTGTTTTTCAAAAATTGCAGTGTCGTCCTTATTATGAAGACTTGAAGAAGATGATTAAACATGTCAGGGAATGGAATGCTGAGAAAAACCATGATCCTATAACAGTTTCAATTGAAATTGAGAAACCTAGAATGGGAATCAATACAATCGATGTCATTGCCTTGGGGGATTTTATTTTTATTTCTAAAGATTTTGGAATTGCTTGTGGTTACAATGATATGACATCTGCTGTGAAAGCTTTAAGCAGTAATTTGAAACCAGGGTAAGTTTCTTTTTATGTAGAAACTAGTTACCATTTTGCATTTGAATTTAAATAAACATTTATCTTTTATTCAAGTGGAAAAAAAAGTTTTTAAAGTACTTAAAATTTTAGGTAACTATTTATGTTATTTTAAATAGAATGAATTTTTTTTAAAGAAGAGAGGAGAGTGCTCCTTTTGAAACATATTTCCTTGAAAGGAGTGTAAATTTTAAAGATTCAAGGAGAAAATTATGGAATTTTCTTTCATAAAGAAATATTTTTTTCTTTAAAATTCAAAATATATTCCTGTGACTTACATGTCTATAAATGATTCAATACATGAAAAAACAATACTGGAAATATATTAATTTCTTTTCAAACTAGTTTTCAAAAGTTTCAGAAGTGTAATTAAACAATGTAAATGTGTGTACACATAGTACTTCTACCTACTAATTGAAATGATACATAAGATGAAATATTACAAGGCTTCTTTTGACCATTGGGCTTATTTCAGTCATTGAGGGGAATTAAGCAGTCAGAGATATGTTGTCTAGATGATATACTTCACCTTTATGTTTAATAATATATCATTTACTGTCCTGTCTTTGGAGGTTGGATGTTTTCATCTGAAAAGGGTGACCTAGTCCCACTGAGCCTTTGTCTAGAAACATATTTCCTTTGCCTAAACAAGTTGCTTATGATTTTTTGGCACAAATAAAGTTTTTTTTTCTTGGAGTACTAAGCATACAGAGAGACTATATTCCATAAGTCATCTTTAAATTGTTTGTGCACTTAAATTTGAAAATGCCTGTGATTTAAATATAATTTTAAATCAGGAGCACTTTCATCATGCTCAAGGAGACTCATTTATTTTGGAAATCTATCTTCAGATGTTGTAATTTTTCTGATTTGGCACTCCTCTTAACATTAGTTTCATGCTGCAATTTTGTCAATCTCGAAACTGATGGCATTCTATTTTTTTGGTTGTCACATATGTGTTGAAAATTCTTTAGTAAAAGCAGTTGTCACACTTTTCCCTTATAGTGTCAGTTAAATGGAGGTATGCTTTTACCATGTGAAAAATTATGACACTTAACTGTTTTCCCTTTTTTGGTGTTGTATTTGTGGAAACCAAATGATGTAATACTTTGGTGCCACTGTAGGATGCAGCACTTTGAAATTACTGTTTGATCCAATATCTGTAAACTGTTGAATGACGCAATACTTTAGAACTACTGTATGAAGCAATAATGTCATGCAGTGATTTCATACCAAGTTTTACAAAAAATAAATTGATTTTATTTAAACAAAATATTGTCTCCAAATAAAGATTTTTGCAAATGATGCAGATTTTTTGTTTGCCATTGTGTATATTCTTATCTGGATGTTTCCATCAAAATGAATGCTTTTTAAGAGAAACCTATAAATAGAAGTTAACTAATTCAAAAATATGTATTTAATTTTGGACCTTATATTAATTGAATTATAAATTTTAAAAAGTAATCTTATTTAAAAAAAAAAACTAAATAAATTGAAAAGAACCACATATGCTATAAAAATTAATTCAGGAACAGTAGTAAAAAATTATGGGGACTGAATTTTGTTTTTACATATATATGTTCTTACTAACATTGTATCATTTTTTTATGAATTTTTAAAAAAAGATTTTCTTTAATATTCTAGAGCTGTAATTATCTGTCCATGGGGAGAAAAAGGAGCATGTGCCAGAACAGCTGATGGATCTGTTGTAGTATCTGAAGCTTATCCACCTAAGAAAATTCTGACCACTCTTGGAGCAGGTGATACATTTATTGCTGCCACCATAATTGCTCTTTTAAAAGGAGAAGAAGTAGTCAGTGCCATTGATATTGGTTGTAGGGTTGCAGGAGCAAAATGTGGAATGTATGATACTAAGGGCCTTGCAAAATTATTTCCTTTTTTGTTATAAATACTATAAGAACTTAGCTGTGATATTTATTGCTATTTACAAAAATGATTTGAGAAAAAAATTATGAATTATGAGTTTGAGGTATATATTTTATAAATATTCAGATTTTGTTACTTTTGAATGTTAAATATATAAAATTCACACACAAAAAACTAGTATTCATTTAAGAACTTTATTTCATAGCTTAAATTAGATCATGTCAGTGAGAAAGTAGCAATAAAATATATCAATAAATTTGAACCAATCAGATATACTCAAAAAATTATTGACGATGTTTGAGCTTGTAGAAAAATTGATTTACAAAGTTTCTGAAACACTTTTTCCAAAGTCTTGTGCTTTCTTATCATACCTATTGATTTTAAATTTTCTTGCTTACTGAAGAAACTAAAATAAAGTTAATTTAAGTGTTATTAAAGATTTAAAGTAATATGATACATTAGGTTCAAAGGAGATTATTTTGTGTAAGAAAAGAGAAATGAAATCAGTCATTCAACAAATGGCAAATTTTGAGTGCCATCCTTAATTGAGTGCACATCCATATAATTTTCAGAAAAAAAGAGATTATAAAACTTAGTTCTCTTTACTTCAAAATAAAATGAATATTGTGCAAAGTCCTTAATACTAGGATTTCAGTTTTAACAATTGTTTGCTCCAAGATCAAAAGTAGATTGATTGTTGGAAGTTAATTTCTGTTAAGAATCTTAACTCTTGCATCCATCCTTTAAAGCCTTTCCTTGGTAACAATGAAAATTTAGATTACCATTTTCATGACCTTTCTTTTATTTTTCCAATATCATTGTAAATTGTGTATCATTTCCTTCAATTAAAATATCTATTGTTCAAGAATTTATGCTAAATCATATGACTTATTACTTTTAAATTGTGGGAAGATGTTTTAGAAATAGGTAATTGAAATTGCATTATATGAAAAAGATGATTCAAAATTTTAAAACTGTGTTAATAATTTGTGATTTATTTCTTTTTATAAGTGTATTGATTTTACCTGTCTATTAAAAATTATATTACCTATCTATTAATAATAATCAATATCAACTATTTAAAAATATACAAATGTTATATGAATGTTTATATACAAGAAAAAATTTATTAGAGTGATAAAAACATTTAAGTTTTCTGACATTTCCCTCGAGAATACTAATGTATCATCTTACATCTGTAAATCTTCAGTTGCAAATCTTAGACCTGATTTGTGTTACTTATGCCAAATTCTTTTTTATTATGTTAAGAATCAGCATATTTTATGCTCTGTATATAAAAAGATAATTTTCACTTTTATTAGAACCATTAAAGTAATCTATGAGCTGCAGATTTTTTTTAATAACATCAGTGATCACATTTGTAAGATTTCCTATTTTTTTTCTTAATGTAATTGAATTTTTACTCAAGTGTACTAGCTTCAGTTATTTCAAATCTTTTGCTGTGAAATATTTTTTACTTTAATTATATATTTAAATGTGTATGACTGTGATATGTATTGGAATGATTTCCACGTTTGCATGTTTATTTTATGAAAATTGAAAAATTTGACTTTTTTTAATTAAATAAAGTGGATTTTTTATGATATGCATTTTGAATTCTTATCTTCCAAGTTTATAAAACAGAATTTCATTAAAAATGTTTCCTCGTCACTTAGCAAATTTTATTGCCATTCAATAATTATTTTTTCAAATTGACTACATTATTTATTATAAAAAACTTACTCTGATTTTACATTTTTTGCTAACATAGGTGAATTAAAAATTCAAAATAATATAACTGCATGATTGAAAATAATTAAATTTTTTTCAATTTTGGAATTTTAATTAATTTATATCTTGTGTTTTAAATATTTTTATTTTAAATTTCATTAGT
This sequence comes from Trichonephila clavata, assembly GCA_019973975.1. Classification (NCBI taxonomy): domain Eukaryota; kingdom Metazoa; phylum Arthropoda; class Arachnida; order Araneae; family Nephilidae; genus Trichonephila; species Trichonephila clavata. The sequence continues at coordinate 11,890 of BMAO01026033.1, forward strand.
TATGCATGAATGTACATTCTATTAAATTAAATCTATGAAAATTGCATAATTATTTGTTGCTAGTGGAGATTGTAATTTTGTACAAATGAAAGAGGAAGGATATCTTTTTATAGAAATGCATCATGAATAATCATAGTTATCCAGTCATTCAACCATGACTGTTACTCGACTACAATCATAATAGTATGATTCCAAGCATATAGATTTTAAATCCAGATTTCTGTAAAAAATAATTAAAAGAATAATAAGAATTACCCCATGCATGTAATAGGATTGTTGTACAGATGTGGATAATATCTAATAACTAAAGAAAATTAACGAAAAGTATTAAATTTCTGTGAACATTTCACGTTATTACTCATTTTTTATTCTTGCAGAAAGTGCTGTTTTATGGTTCATTAAAAACGCAAATGTCAGAATCAACTCAAAATGTATCTTAAGATAATTCTGGCTTAGATAGTTAAGAAACTGGCTTAACTTTCAAAAGAAAAAACTTTCTTTTTGCATTAAATGTTAAAGTTTTTTTAAAAAATATTTAATTGATTATATTTTAAGGAGATGGTATAATTGTTACATTTTATCCTGTAATTAAAGTTTTTGAAATAAATATTGAAGGCAAATTTTTGAATACCTAAAATTCTTTTTCATTTGGATTGTTTTGATGTTTACCATTGGGTTAAAGTATTTTTAAATTGATGAAGGAATGCTAAAAGTATACTAACATAAAAGATTGGCTAGGATTTAAAACTTGTTCAAAAAGTTTAGAATAAAATGCCATGGATAACTTTAAAAATATGTTCTATTATTGGGATTTAAAGGATAAACTGTTGTCAAAAAAATTATAGTTTAAAAAAACTAAAAATACGCTTTTATAGTGAATCGAACTAAAAAGTAAAAAATTCTTTCTTTATTTAAGAATTAAATGATTAACGAGAAAATTAATGTAACTGTTGTAAAAACATGGGGTGCTTTGTACTACATTTTTACACTAACTCTGCATTTTGGAATAGAACTAATAAGAAATTATAATAATTGATATCGTGAACTCCATGCTTTTACCCCAATGACACAAATTTTCTCAATCATTTTATTCTTATAGTAATTATATTTTTACTTTTTAGTTTGATTCAGTATAAAAGTGTGTTTTTTAGTTTTTAAAAACTATAATTTATTTTCATTTTTTAGTTTGATTTACGATATAAGCGTCTTTTTTTAGTTTTTCAAACGATCATTTATTCATTGATGAATTAATCTTAAATGTGTCACTTTTCTTAGAATCTGAAATACCCATTGGCGTTTTCGCTGAAGGGTTGTAACTTAATCTTTTAGTGGCCAAACCTGGAAATGGGAAATCGTTAATCCTGGTCAGGACAATGGAACAAAATTATTAAATTATTGTATTGTCATTGGCCCTTGACAAGTGTGCAAAATTTCGAATTAATCTGACTTTTTAAAGTGGGCAAAAACCGAGTTTAAAGATTCTGTTACATGCAGGTGAAGCTTATAAAAGCATGTTAGAAAGGACTGTTATATGAATTTGTTTTAAATATATTGCTTTTTAAATACTATTTCTTTAAATTCATTTTGAAAATATGTAAACAATCTCTGTATTTCATAATCAACACTAAATGTGTGAGCTAAACTTTAAATATTTGAATAAGAGTCAGAGTATATTTATATATAATACGTTTAGTTTAATACTTTAAATATGATACATTTTGAAAAGCTAAAAACAAGGTTGTTTCATTGTATAGATAAAATTAAAATATAATATACAAAAAGTTTTGTAAAATTAGATGCATACAACATATTTACACATAAAAAAGCTTGCCACCATTTAGAACACAGGAATTCTACTAAGCTTGTCTATATGTTACTTGAAGCTGATGTCCGTAACACAAATTTAATCAGCAGTAAGTTTTATATGCCTTACTTTGTGATACTTTAATTATTAGGAAGACAAATCTTCAGCTTTTAAACTTTCTTTATGTGAAGCAAATTCAATCTTCATTGTTCAGGACCTGGTTAAAAAATATGTGTAATTTAATACCACATACACATAAAAACACTTAACTTAAATGTTTTGATCCTTTTTTTGCTATAATTTGATAATAAAACTGCGGAGTATTTGATGCACAACATATAATTTTACACTAGGCATGTAATTTTTTAAATTTATGACTAGCTTTTTGACATACTTTACTAAAACATTTGTCACATTTTGAACTGTCATAATTTTAAAAAAAAAAACGTATAAAATGTTATTAAATTTTTTCTATTAATGAGAAAACTTTATACATTCATTCAGTACAAAAATTATTTTGAACATCATTTAAGTAACACATCCTTTTAAAAATGATTATAAGTTTATACAATATTTACACAATTTCAAATTCAAGAAAGCATTTTTAAATGAACATTAGGAATTTTTAATATTGTTTAAATAAATAAAACTCTTTGCATTATCTGTAGTCTCTAAAACTTTTGTCTTTGTGTCATGATTTATTCTTTTATTTCTGAAAATGAAAACATTTTTCAGACTAATGATTCTTGTTAAATTATTCTCTGTGTACTTGGTTTTGGTCATTGGTAAATATTACAAAGTATGTAAAAATAAATAAAAACCATTTGTAGTTTAAAAAGAAAAAAAATTGAATGAAGGAAAGAAAAATTTTTTTAAAGAAAAAGTATGATTCCCTGTTTTTTCTACATTCTCTCTTTCCATTGGAAGTATTTAAAAACAAAATAAAATCGAATCAGGTCAAATGAGCAGTATAAAAGTTTTTTCATTAACATGTAATAAGGTTAAAAAAAAATTCTCTTTTTAATTTTTTATAAAAACCTGCTATTGATTCATTTTTCTGTTGCCTGCTTCCGTATAATAGTAATTGGACAAAAATAAAAATTATGAAATAGTTTTTTTTCTCGTTAATAATTGTGTTTTTTTTAGGAAATCATGTGTAAAACATGTTGAAAAATGATTTCATAGTATTGTTCTGAATTTCATTAGTTTTGTATTGATAGCAAAATTTTAGACCTTGGTGAAGCAATTTTGTTTTCTTCATAATTTTCTCGTTCTTTTAAAGATATATATATTTTTAATTATCTTGCATTATTTTTTTCATAAATCGCTGTATGTATGGATCAAGTCAATATTACATATGCTAAATATAATATGGGTGGGAGATACTTACTTTCATTGCAAAATTCGTCTTCCCAAATTTGCTTAAGAATATGAACGAATCTATAAACTTCACTGAAAGTGTTATACAGAGGCACGGGTGCTACTCTTATCACCGAAGATTTTCGTATATCACACTAGTCGAAATAAAAGTATATGATTAGTAAAAAATAAAACATTGCATAATTGTCATCAATAATTCAAACTATTAAATTTAAAATAAAAAGTTCAATAGTTTCCAGTCGGGATAAAATTTTTTTTTTCTTTTCCATTAAATTTTTAGAAAACAATACTTAAACTTTTTGCAACTTACAATTATTCCTCTCGACTTCAGAACGGATTCGCATTTAGAAACAGGCACAGAAGATACGAAGCTGAGTTGGGATCCTCTGCTCTTAGGGCTACTTGGTGTGATGATGCGAATGTGAGGTTTGTCCAGATCAGTTTCGTCGTATTGTGGAAAATGTTTACGTATTAAGTATTCTAGGTATCCTGTAAGAAGCCTTTGTTTTGCTTGAAGTCTTTCCAGACCCGCTTCTTTGAAGACCTGTAGTAATAAACAAATACGTTTGTTAGAGAAGAGAAATTGTTTAACCTGATAAAAACAGTTTCGTTAAATTTTAAAAGAAAGTCCTTGAAATAGTAATTATTTTTATTAGCTACACCTGTATATCATATTGTGAGTCTTTAAAATTTTCATCTCATATGAGATGAAAACTGATACTAACTAAATATATGCATGATTTATTTAATGCTTGTTAAAAATATTTGCAAGATTTTAAAAAGGTAACGGTTTTGTAATTTTGATGCATTAAATGAGTTTTAACTCCCCTTTTGAGAACTATAATTTAAAAGTTCTTAGATTTGGACTTATGAAATGGATCAAAGTAAATTATGTTTTAATCGTATTGTATATAAAGATTGAGTAGATATCTTTTAAGTTCCAATATCTGCTTGTTCTCCCATTACCTTTGGAGTTCATTCTTTTTTATCTTGGTATAGAGATTTATCAAACTTTATATATATATGCTAAAAGAAATTTTTCTTTTTATAATAGAATTAACTTCTAATGTATTTATATTTCAATACATTACTACAGTTATATTTTGCTGTTTCTTATTATATTTTATAAGTTCAATAGTTGCAATTCGTTAATGATAGAATTTTTTACCTCCAGATTTGCCAAAATCATTGCGCTCAGGTAAGGAGATGGGTTACTTAATTTAAATCTATCAGCACCTTCTGCAGGAGTAAATTCTACGAAAAACAAAAATGGGATATTAAAATACACAAATAATGCATTAAAGCTTAATTAACTTTTTGTAACTATAAAATATAAGAATACATGTATGCATACCTTAAACTTCAAAGATGTATGTTACATTTTTATATTTTAAATTATTAATAAATTTGTAGTCTTGTATTATATGACATACGTATATTATTTGTAAGCGTTTAAATAAAAGAAACTGAATATCCTTTTAAATACATACAATTTTTCAAATACAATTCATACTATTTTGTGCTATATTAAAAACGTTATTGTTATTTATGCTATACTAATAATTATTACTTAATATTTGCAATATTTTCAAAACTTTCAATAATTTCCACATTTTTAATAATTGAAAATGAAAAGGGAATATGCGATTTAGAATAAAGGGCGATTATGCTTGTATATAATAAATTTTCTCATTCATTTACCTCGATCAAAACTAAATTTTTTCTTGTCAGTCAGACCCCACCAGCCTCTGTTAGCAGGTATAATGGCATTCTCGCCCTGCATGCGTCTCTGATGACAAAAAGCACCACCCATACATCCTGGCCCACTGTTCAGGTACTGCATAAAATGAGAAAAAATGAGTTTACAATGATATTTACATGTAAAAATATGACATTCAATCGAAACGTTTCGTGAACAAAACGTTTCTTCTTTTTTTAAAAAGTATAACTAGAAGGAGGGGGTTACCCCCCTGACGCCTAACTGTGGACCAACTCCTAATTGTACGAATTATACAGCTGTTCATACTAATTGCTGAAATTCTAAAACTGTAGTTTACATGTATTATGCAATTTTTTTTCAATATAATGTAAGCAGGGGAAAAAAATTTTCAATTCTTCATCTCCGCATTTTGATTTGTACTTCAATTTATGCCTCTTCACAAACAATGCTTCTAATCACCTTTTCCTCTACATTGCACTGAATTTTTATTCCGTCTTAATTTCTGCATCTTGACAGAATCACATACAAATGTCCATGAGTAAATATTGTTTCCTTCGATGTTACACATAAACTGACTATTTCAAAACTCTGCCCTTGTGATTTATTAATAGTCATGGCAAATGCGAATCTTACAGGGAATTGCGTACGTTTCTGCACGAATGGCATATCCAAGTCCCCTCGAATGTCCAGTGTGATCCTTGGTATGTACGCAATAACTCTGTTGTATTTATTTTATGAAAAAAATTATAATATATATATTAGCAAGCAACACCGTTCCTTTACATTATAATGGTGTTTCAATGAAAACTTGGTGAAATATTGGCAATACAGCCAAGTTGGCATCATTTTTAGCGATCAAATTTGGCGACTTTACGACTATGTTGGCGGTTATTTTTGACGACTTGGTGACCATTTGGATGCTACTGGAAATTACTTGGAGAAATCTATAACATCACGGTCTATGACGTCAGGGATTTTTCGAGAAAGCACTGGAAGGTAGGGCAGGACCCCGTAGACAAATCTTTCTTGGCGCTCCTTTTCAGTTAAATTCAACACCAAACGACCCATTTTTACTAACTGTACCACCTTATGTATAAATAAATTTATTACAGCACCACGAAAAACTTTATTTTATATATATATAGAGAGAGAAATATTAATTTGAATGTGGCAATGAAATGCAGTGCAGCATAATTATATAAAACATTGGACTACTTAGTTCTACTAGCAAAAACGCGTGCGTTGTTTAAAAATATTATAAAAGATTTTATCGAAAACTTAAACATTCATGGCGTGCTTATAATAATTAGGCAATCATGTTGCTCTGTAGAGTAACTAATTAAATCACGGAATCTAATAATTGGATATACTTTGACGTGATCATTTATTTCATGAAATACCTAGACAAAACGGATTCTACTTTAACCATAACGTTAGGTATAATATAAATGAAACAATTATTTTAAGCTATAGATATTTAATTCAAAACATTTCGAGCGAATTAGTTTTGAGTGTGACTTTTAGATAGGTATACGTGCGTTTTCCTTTTTAAATAAGGAATATTAAGTTTACACAATTAAATCACAATATAGTAAAACTATCAGTTTAGTCATTTTTAAATAATTCTATTCTTATTTATTTGTTTTGCTCTATTTCATTCGATGTTTTTTGAACATTCAATTCAAATTCTCTTTTTTATTTGTATGCATGTAAAAAAATTCGCTGATAAGTAAAACCTCAGATAATATGCATGTGTTTACAAGTTCACTATATAATATTAAATTTATATTGTCCACTTTTAAAAAAAATTTAACTCTTAATCGTCTTGTGTCTGATAAAATCTACATTCTTTTAATTTCTCTTTAAAAATAACTTGATACTTTTTACATCAATGAATGTATTAACCGGAGCACAACTGCCGAATATGGGAAACTCAGCAGACGTGATTCGCAAAAGGTAAATGATGTAGGCTCATGCAGCCCTGTTATAAGACGAAGATTTATTTAGACGGGCCACAGGTGCACGTGTCTCTTCAAATTGAGAACATTGAGGGAAAAAAGAGAGTTAATCTGATTTTCCAGCAAGATAGAGCACCACCGTACTTCAGCTTAAACGTGCAAGATGCTCTCGACCAGGGCTTTGAACCGTAATTTTTTTTCGTTCCGGTTCAGCTTGAAAAATATATATATATATCAGTTCAGTTCCGGTTTTCTTTCCACCAAAAATAACGATTTTCGGTTCAGTTCCGAATGAATAATTTCATTTTATGATATTCTTATTTGTACTAAAAATATAATTCTATCCTAAAAAAAAAAATTTACCGTAAAATCCGGCGTATAACGCGCACTTAGAGCACAAAAAATACGATCGAAATTTACGGGTTCGCGTTATAAGCCGGGTATAAAAATGATAGTTTCAAAAATAAAAAAAAGAAATGATCATAAAAAAATTAAATTTCTATGTAGATCGGAATACTGTTTAAAGTAAATGACATATCTACTGAATTTAAGGGGTTGTTCTTGAAGTATACTACATGTTTTTCAAAAGTCTTGGATAAAAAATTGAATTTTATGACTTTAAAACATAAGAGCAGTACACACATACATTTCAGGTTCCTTCGGAAAAAAGGGTATGCGCGTTATACGGCGATTATACCTGAAAATTAAAAAACGTAACTTGAAAATACGGGTGTACGTTATACACCGGTTCGCATTATACGCCAGATTTTATTGTAATTCTATCAAAATTTAGAATAATTTATTCTTTTTTCATTGGTACACCATGTGAATTGATGCAATTAACTAGCATGTACGATTAGAGCGGAGTGTAGAGAACGGCGAACACATTGGCATTTTTATCCATCATCAAAATCGCATTCGACAACTAACAATAAGTTTACGATTATGTTATTTATTTGTACTCCCTCATTGCTTGACGCCTGCTGTTCACATCGTGCACTTTGCCTTGCAATAATTATGTAAAAAATATGCTTATTTATTTATTTAACTTATGAAAATTGCCTCTAATTATTAATAAATCTTCTTACGTGGTTTCAGTTAGATTAATTCTGTTGTCTCGAAATCGAGAAGTAATGTACATGTAGTGGTGATAATTATACGTTTGACGTTTAACTAGAAAATATTGGTAAGTTGATTACAATAACGAAATGATTGAAAATATATCGAACCGAAATAAACCGATATATTTTTCGGTTCACTTTCGGTTTTCGTTCCGACCAAAATAACGTTTTTTTTCTTCCGGTTTTCGGTTCAGTTCCGGTTCGAAGCCCTGTTCTCAATAGCAGATTCTGTGACCGTTGGATTATAAGTAGGAATGGTTAGAAGTATAACGATATTTGAATTTTTTTTTATTTTACTCGTGTATATCGTTTATAAAAACATATATTTTTAAAAAAAACTAGTAGTTTCTGAATGTTTATAATTTTTTGCAAAATATTTTGGGTATCAGTATGAAGTATTAAAGCATTTAATTTTTAAGTGCATGACCATAAACTTTGCATTTATTTTGTATGTTTTTAAAATGAGCTTACCTTATAAGTACACCACATTGCAAAATCTACATTCCAGTCGTGTAACTGAAGTGGAACGTTTGCAATTGCATGTGCCAAATCAAATCCAACCATACAGCCCTGTTAAAAAAACATATACATATTTAAAAATAAGCACCGTTTCAAGTAAATAGATGTGTTTTTTATGCAACAAAAGTAAGTTAACTTGGGTTGGTTTTTTTTTATTAACCGTATAAAATATGTACACCTATAGCGGATAATTTTTCATTGAAAAAATTTAACTATTAATTTTTTTAAAATGAACGTCGCTCATTTGACTTTTTTTTTTTTGTTATAGATGACAGTTGTTTAGAATGAATACTCATGTATGAATTAATGAATTCAATTGGCATCATCATATTAGTCACTCGATAAGCTAGAGAAAGGAAGGGGGGGGGCAACGAATTTTATAATTTAAAACCGTAGCTAATTTATGAAAACAACGTATGTTTGGTATCTTATTTTTTAAAAATTGCTGATGATTAAGATAAGAATGAAAAAGATTTTTTAGAGATTAAAATATTTATTAATACTAATTTTTTGTGTGTGCATCTATTAGATTCAATTAAACTATAAGGGATATCAATTTATTCATTTTGCGCAAGATTCATCATGTGCTACAATGGTGTATTTAAAATTTTAAATTACATCTTGACTTTACAATTGATGATAAAGATGATGTATGTGATTACAAATTCCTCTTTACTAAACTCTACTACTTATTCACATGCGGGTCCGAAAGTCTTGTGGGTAGTTGCAGCAGAAACCACGGGTGCAGGGGACTGGAGAATATTTCCCTCCCCTCCAGTTCCATGCCTAAATTGTGGAGGTGGAGATAGGGGTGTCGCCATCTATCGTGTAGAAGTCCAACCTGTCCCAGGCTCTGGCAACTTTCATTCGGGAAGGAACATGGCAGCAACAACTTATTCACATTCGAATTATATAGCAGCATTGAATTTTATTTGTAGCAGTTTGAATTTCTTTACTGTAAATTAAATTCGGACCCCCTTCCGTTTTCCAACAAGAAAATCATAACTCTATCAGTGTGCATATCAATAAACACACTTTTATTTTACATAAAAGATTGGAACTCCGTAGATGTTTGAATTTATTAGAGACACATAAAAATTTGATAATACAACATTTTTTTCTATTATTTTAATATTAAATCACAACATTTTAGTAGTTTTAAAATATAAGCTTTAAAGCTTTTAAACAGGAATTCTCAACACCTTAAACTCCAATTTATTTTTAACACGCTTTTATAAGTTTCACTTGTATGTAACGGAATCATTGAACTCTATTTTTACCCACTTTAAAAGGTCAGATTAATTCGAAATTTTGCACACTTGTTAAGGACCGATAACAATTTAATAATTTTGTTCCATTGTCCTGATCAGGATTAACGATTTCCCATTTTCAGATTCCATCCCGCATCTGGCGACTTATTTCAGATCCCGTTTCCAGATTTGGCGACTAAAAGATTAAGTTACAACTTAGTTCGATTAACTATAAAAGGGTGTTTTTTAGTTTTTTTAAACTATACTTTATTAAATGTTCAATCAAATTCAATGCATCCTATGAATCGTCATGTTTATTTTTCTAATCTGTTACATTTCCACATCTCTCTCACTTAAATGAAAGTTTAATCAACACATTAGATAATTCTTTTTAAATTATTACATTTTTATCTTATAATATATGTTTATTCCATTCCATTGAACGCTAAAAATTTAGTTCATTCTTTTCCTTAAAAAAAATTATAGTAAAACAGGAGTGTATTACTACCTTTACTGATGAGCTAGATTTGCATGAACGAACAGAAATAATGATTCGTGTAAGGTATCGGTTCTGTATAGAAAAAAAAAAGGGGGGGGGGATATATTTTTTTTAAACTATGGAATTACGAGGTTTAAAAGATAGAAATTAAAAAAAGAACCTATTCTTAACCAACATTCTGATTAATTTTGTATTACGTGGTCATATGATTTTTTTTTTGTTTTTTTTTTTGTTACCTTTTCATGGCCGGCACGAGTTATTTCTTTCATGTCGAAAAGTTGTCCTGTATAAAAATGAACGCCTTCCAGAAAAATGACAGCTATATTTTTGCCTTCTTTTTCAATCGTTTTTCTTATATCTTCCGTACTTATTAGGTCACTTTCCTATACAAGAAATAAAAATTACATTATTTTATAAATATATTAGCGTAACAAAATGTTGGCGTATATAAATCAAAAAGAAGTCGCGTATATTCAAGGATTTATTTAAAAGTGTGGCAATATTTTATTCTCTATTTTTTTTCCTCTTCTTATTCTTATAATAAGGGAAAAAAACTGAAGAAAAAAAGTCAAAATATTAGATAATGAACAATAAATTTTGAAATGGGAGAATTCCTTTTTAACTATCTATCGCTGAACTCATAAATGGTCACCAAATGCAAACGTCACCAAATTTTTTTTTAAAAATATTGTTTTATCAATAAAATACTTACTAATACTCAGGCATTATATATATATATATATATATATACATATTTGTACGATATTATATAAAAGAAAAAAAAAAGGAAAATTAGAGAACCAAAAAACTTTTATGAGTAATGGGAAACTTCTGTTTTCCAATCAACAGTATCTGAATATTTTAAGAAAGATCCCAGGTGTGGAAACATTTTGTTTAAATACAAATAGATCATCATTTAATTAAATATTTCTAAATAAGAAGCAGATAAAAGAACTTGGTGCGTTTGTTTGTCTGTATTGTACTCGAGATTTAATAAGTATTGTAAAATCAAAAATTTAAATAAAGACTACTGATTTTATAGGGAAAAAAATCACAAAAATTTTAAATTTACGGAATGTAAAGAATATACGAGTTTACGCACAACTGTATATTTTTAACACCCTTTTATAAGCTTCACTTGTATGTAACGGAATCTTTGAACTCAATTTTTACTCCTTTTAAAAGGTCAGATTAATTTGAAATTTTGCTCACTTGTCCAGGACCGATGGCAATACAATGATTTAATAATTTTGTTCCATTGTCCTAATCAGGATCATCATCGATTTCCCATTTTCAGACCCCATCCCGCACCTGGCGAATAATTTCAGATCCCATTTCCAGATTTGGCGACTAAAAGATTAAGTTAGTTCGATTAATTATAAAAAGGCGTTTTTTAGTTTTTTAAAAATATAATTTATTATATATATATATATATTAAAAACATCTATAAAATGAGAATTATCCGTGATGGTTATGCAGTGTTTATTTTATAATATTAATAAACCAGGCGAGTCGTACCCAATTTAAAATTTTGAATTCAAACGCATTTATATTTTTTGAATACGTGTAATTTCTTTCAGAGTCGAAGAATTATTTTGTTAAAAATATGATTTAGGGATTATATAGCATTTAAGAAACAAATCTTACTGGTCGAGGCTTTAGAAAAATTATGCTTTCTTCTGGATTATATCCTCGAAGTTCTATGTGGCTCTGCACGGCATACTGAAAGAACAATTTGTCACTTTCAATACAGGATCATTCAAAATGAGTATATAAGAATAACAATTGTAAAAAAATTTAATTAAAAAAAAATCATAGAGATTGTTTTTGAGATTGGTTTCTTACCAAATCTGAGTGGAATCCATTTGCAACCATTAAAATTTTATGCCTCAGTGCAGTTGGATGGTAAAAGGAAGCCTAGATATAATATTTGAAAATCAATAATATTTTATTAATATAATGAGATATTTTTTTCTGTACATATTCTTAATATTTTATATATAAAACAGTATAAAGAAAAAAATATATGCCGTGTGTCCGAAAAGTATAACTACACTTTCAAATTTTAATTAGAAATAAACAAAGATTCACTTACGGTTTTTTGTGTTTCATGAAGAAAACACCAGTTTTTTTTAACAATGTTTTATTATTTTGAAGGAGATTCGATCTTGGTACCTCCTGATCTGTAAGCACGTAATTTATCGCTGGACTAAAATGATCCCATTAGTCCGGAGGCTGATACTGGCTTATATAGATGCCACCGCCACACACTCCCCTACCAAAGAGTCGGTAGACGAATGAACGATATCGTTGTTATGGCGAGAATTTGAGTTGGTGCTGTTGCGTCTTTTGGGTCTGACGGCTTGGTTGCTTTTTCGGCGGGTAGATGGCGCCACGACAGTTGCGTGAAGGTTGCGGTTTGTTTTGTTCTACGTCAAGGTCACCAATGAAGGAGATTCGATCTCGGAACCTACTGATCTGTAAGCACGTAATTTACCGCCGGACTACAATGAATACTTCAGCCTGGAGGCAGTTACTGGCTTATATAGATACCACCACCACAATTTCAATTTACGCATCATTAATTGCCCACAACGCCTCAAATCCTTACGAGTAACGTCATCTCAGCTTCTGCTAGGTCGACCAGATTTTGTTTTGGACATTACGATTTCTATCATCACCTTGAAGATCGACTTCGTTTATAGGTCTCCAAAATTTACACTGCTCATATGTTGCAGAATCTTTAAATTCGATAAAACATGTTACAACTTCGCTTGTTCCTGCGGTGAAGCCATTTTGAAACGAGAGTGTTTTCAAAACGTGGACATTGCACCACCTTGTTTGCATTTCAGAAACACAAACTTGTGTCTTATTATTTTTTTTTTATGGAACATAAAAAACCGTCAGCGAAAATCTTTGTTTATTTCTCATTTATTTTTGAAAGTGTAGTCATACTTTTCGAACACCTTATATTTTAATGTGTTACACAATGTAAAATCATTAACAGAGTTCGATTTTTGCCGTTTTATAGTTTATATAACGAACTACTGCCATTATTTTGAAACACACACACAGTTCAGTTATTTAATCACAACACAATTCATCAAAAATATGCGTTTCTGAAATATTTTTTAAGTAATGGAAAGATCAATAATAAAAAGAAAAATACAAATTGCCATTTATTTTTTTCTTTAGCCCTCAAGCTTTTCTTAAAGTTTTTGTTCTTTTTTTTACATGTTTCCCTTTTTTTCCCAGGATAACGTGTTATTTGAAATTGAATTCGATTCCTAATATTTTAAAAAGTTTTGAATCGTTATGTGGATAATAAAAGAACTTACGATTCAGATATTTTACATGTAATTTTTTTGCTACCTAAGTGTACATTTTGAATCAGTGTTACTTTTTGTCTTTATTTTTCCTCGGGTTATTTTCAGACCGGAATTTAAAGTTATTATGTTTATTTTTCCTGTGTTGTTGTTCTTATGCCACCTGATTGACAGTAACATCAGATCAAGGTCCACGAAATTCATCGCAGCTAAGGGTTTATTTTTCCTTCTGGATAGTAGTTCTCCTTGTTTGTTAAGTAGAAAATAAGAATTTTAATTATTAGTTTTGGATTCATGTGAACTTCTATGATTGAAAGACAATATATTAAGTAAAAATAAAATTGTTTTCAGCACAAGATTTGCTTTAATTTTAAAATTGCTTAAACTTTTCTTTTTGTTGATTGCAGGAAACATTGCAATATTGGAATGGATGCATTCCATATTATGATAAAATATCAAAATTCCTTAAGAAAGGTTTCATGTTGGTAAAATTAATTCGCGAGGGTGGAACTAAAGGAAATAGAGCATAAATAAACATTTATGATACGGAATTTAAATAAAAGAGGAAAAAAAAAAACCTACATAAGGAGGAAATTTTTTTTTTTTTTTTTGGAAATAACAGTCTTGGTGCTAACTGGGAGCTCTTTGATTTTAAAAAATTTCTCAGTGACCTCGTGTTCCGAACTAAATAGATGATAAATCGAAAGAAAACATCAAGTAATTTATTTATTTTTGCTTGAAGGTCTTCATTAAAAAAGCCGTTCAGATAAGACTACCCTGACAAATTCCAAATGGTGAAAGTGCTCTTTTTGGAATAAAAATAGATATAATATTAAAATACAAAAAAAAAAAAAAAATGCTAGCTTTTTTAAAATGCGAAAAATGTGAAATAGCGTTTGGTTTGCATGCGAAAAATAAATTAATTGTAACTGACACTGTATTGAGTGAGTAAGAGTTATATTAACGGTCGCGCTATAAAGCAATACGAGAGATATTTTCGATGGACCTTGTAATTTTGAACCTGGGACGAGTGACAAGGACAACACCTGATCTGGCACCTCCCCCTCTTAACTACCACACCACACCCATGGGAGGACATTGAGCCTCAACAGATGAAACGCGCATCGGCCCGCTCTACACGTTGGGTCTTTTGTGGCACTAGGCTCGAATTCGTAATCATTGACGCTGTATTATATAGCTCTAGGTATGTTGTGTAATGGTAGAATTTCAATTTATAATTCTAAGCCTGTTATTGACTGCGTTGATACTATACGTTGATGAAGTATTACGTTATCGTTTCAACGTGCTATAACGTTGACGCGAAATTGGCACACATGCATTTCCTTTCACTATCTTTATTAACTTTCTCTATAAGCATTGTTAAGATTACTTGGATTTAACATATATCTCATGATAGTCATCCAACTGTTATATGGAATTTACACTCTGAAATCTCGATCTGTCATCTTCGAAGTTTGTACAAAAATTCACGAACAAACAAGATTTTATTTCAGAGAACTATTGTTAACACATTACTCTTAAATCGTAAGATAGATTTTAGTTTCCTTTAAAAAAAAAGAACTTACGTAAAAACAAGTAAATAGTTTTGATTTATTTTTAGTAAATTCTTAAATCAATAAATGCTTCCCATGGGAGATTTTACAGTATATTTATGCCCAAAGATATTCACTAAAATAATAAACACCTATTAACAAAATTTAAAAATGTAAGTATTTCTTTTCCCGACCTTTCCCTCGACGAATAAGGAACAAATCAAGAAAACTATTGTAAAACCAAGATTTTCAGATTTTAGAAGAAAAAAAAAAGATTGCATTTATTTATTTTGATGAAGTATAATTATAATTTTTTGTACGATTTTATATTATATTCCAATTTCTCCCCTGAATATCATTGGTCTTAGATCATTAATATCGGATTTCGATAATAAAACTAACATTGTTGATGCATTAATTTATAAATTTTGCTTCCTTCTTTCTGTGAAACATTTTAAATTAGTTCATTAAAACTATTGATTTTTATCAAATATATATTCTGAAACAATTTAAACAAAAAAAATTGTCACAAATATGCATTTGATTCCAAATTTCAATGGGAAAAGTCTGAATCATTTCTTATTGTTATTAATGTTTCATGAATTTATTATGGTTGCAAAATTTAAAATATGTATTCAAACTTTCTATTTAAAATCAATATCATTGCAAATGTCTCACCAATAGCATATGGATATTAACGGTTAGGCCATTCATAGCTGTAACTTCTTCAGGAAGTGCACCTAGGTAGAAGGTATAGAAGTTATATTGATTAGTTCATGAAATATACTTTTATAAAATTAAAAAAAAACCATTTTTAAATTCTTTTCTTCATATTTATGCAATCATAATTTTATATCATATGTGAAATAAATTTAATGAATAAGGATCTTTAAACCAACACCTTTCTAGAAAATTGCATCGCCATTGAGAACCTTTACTGTTTAAAAATTTCAACGCAATATGAGTTTTCTGATCTGATTGAATAGATTAAAACCTGTAACCTGAATAATTTTCCTTTTTGTTTTTTAAATGCAAGTCTTGAGTATATATACACACACATATATATATATATAAATTATAATAATCTTTGTCCTCTCCCTCAAAAGAAATATTCGTAAAATGAAGTTTTATCTGAGAGTGATAAGGCTCGGAGACATACTTTGGAAGGTAATATTACTAAAATATGGAGATTATGAAGTCTTAAACATTTTGGAAAAGTATCTCCCATGACAATATATTTTCCTAAGATCGAGTGATTGTGCGGTGTAGCATTTCGATTAGACTCGGGGTTAAGCATTGTTTAGAACCGAAAATAAACATTTCCCTTTAACTTAATTTATCAGATGTTCATATAATTTTTAAAAACATTAAAAATATGATATATTTTTCAAGAAAGATGTTACCATTAATTTTTATAAAATATATATAAAAATAGAAAAAGAAGCTACTACAGTAAACTTACAACTATGTTTTGTGTTAATAACTTCGTTTTTGTTTTAATAAATATTTAAAAATAAATTACAATTATATTTATTATTCAGAATTATTTTTATTAGAATCTGTTGTTTAAATCTTACGTTAAGTTAACACAAGGGGAAGGGAACAAAATTATGAAGAAATATTTAAAGAGACATTTCGTACGATTCTCGTATTTCGTAAAAATGCTTAAGCGAACAGATAGTTTTCTTGATTATAAATTCAGTATTCCTTTGAAAATTTCTTAAATTCACAAAAAAGTTAACAGTGTTATATTAAGAAAAAGTTTGGTCCCTTACCCACTAAATATGCCATTTTCTCTTTCAATGATTTATCACAATGAACAGCCGGGAGACTTCCATTAAAATGACATTCTACTCCTCTGAAATGAAATTAATTTAAGGAATTTTTTTTATTTATTATTAATAAACCTTTTAATGCATTAATAAAAACACGCATCTTACTTGCTTTTTTAAATATTAAAATAATGAATGCTAAAAATGATCAAATAAATAGAGTAAAATCATTAATATTATGTGTTAAAATTTTTTTTGTTTAATATATTTGGACATAATATTTGAGTCATAAACTAAATATGAAACGAAAGCTATACTTAAAATAAAAGTGAATAACCATATAGGAAAACTAAAAAAGCACGCCAAAAGCTAGCAATTTCATATTTAATGTTAAAATTGATAATTTGTGACTTCTCTGATCCAGACAATGCATGCTTTTGTATATGTACATTTCTGGGGCGATAAATTGTGATATATTCTACTTGGTATTCGTTGCTTCAAATCAGTGACATTTTGAAATACCTAAACCTAATAGTGTACCTACATACTTGTTCGTTTAAAGAAATGTCTAGTGACCTTGCGGAGGAGGAGTACTAAAAACACGGTGGGAATCCAGAAATAAGAGAGCTCGATATTGTCTTGTTAACTCCATGATGAAGGAACATAATATATTGTCGAACTATTTGAGTTGTATGGGGAGGATTAGAGGCCTACTGCTAATGTAATAGAATACATTCCCCACCACCATACCAAAGTAATGGATATATACCACAGTCTGATACTATCTCCGGTTCCATCCATACATGGAATAAATGGCCATGTTTTACAAGACTGAAATGGGATTCATTGCTTAACTGTATTCGAAGACAATTCACTGGTTACTATAATGATAGTTACCGTATCACACTAAATGATTCTATCAATGCTGCGGGGTTAAAGGTATGCGTCGTAATCCCTCTACTACCAAGTGTCATAATATGGTCGAAAATACTAAGGCCAATGAGAAAGATATTGTAGCACACTGGATAGCAGACAATGTTATTGGAGTAGTTCGGGCTTGTCGAACAACAATCCTATCTTCCCTCGGATTTGTGCCTCAGCTTTCCAGAGCTTTCATTTCTTCGATACGCTGCTTGCAAAATCATTGCTGTTAGCACCTTTACTGGGTCGTGTCCGTACGTTATTACTTGGCTGATCGTCTATTAATGTCGCACTTTGAAACAACATGAGGGCTGTTGGTGATGAACCTTAATCCACGAGAACACGATTAAGTGCTGAAGATAATACTTGTGCTTGCAACCCACTGTCTAAACTTCCACATCAGGCCAACATGATGTCATTGAGATTTGAATGATTTAACGTGCCTCAAGCTCTCTACGAGGTGGCTCTTTAAGAGTATTAGGAGTTCGTACGGTTCAGGCGAATGCCAAATGCTCGGTATAACCAGCCAATTTTGCATATCTTGATTATGTATTTGAAGTCTTCCATTTGGCTATAGGGTTTCTGGCAATGTTTTATCGGCGTTATTTGTTGTACTTCCAGGAAAAAGCAACGCAAACAATGAAAAAAGATAAACCTTCCGCAGTTGTTACATGTTTTATATGATATTAAATGCGCAAAGTGCGCATTATAATGAAAATTAACGTTCAGTATCCTTTAAAATGTAATCAGTTGCGTGTTTGGTTACAGAAATTTGCAGATGGACCAAATTATTTTTAATTTTTAAAAGTCCTTGGTTTTTCTATATAATAGTGCATTTTTAAAAAAAATTATATACTTACTTTTGGGCCCAGTCTTTCATAACATTTCGGACCAAAGTTTCTACTGATTTCAATTGTAATCCCAATGAGTGACCACAAAAATAAATAGCTTCTTCATTTTCATGTTCCACACAATCTGGATCAACTGTTATAAGGAAACAATTTGTGTTATATGAAAGCCTCAGAGAATAAACCATTTTTCAAAAAATTATTTTAACTCAAAAAAGCAACCGTAAACAGGAAACTTGCATTAAATATTTGTCTCATTGAAAAACTGAGTCAAACTATCAATACACTGTTTTAATAATAAAAACGATATCAATTATATAAACCACTAAAACAAAGAATATTCACAATTTTTATATAGAAATAAATTTTATACATACAGTCGACTCTCGCTTCTCGATAATACGAACCACTCGCTAATTCGAAGTATATGCCCAGCCTTTAGAAAAGCTTTTGATATTTCGAACTAAAACAATACGTTTTGGAATACTCAATATTTCGAAGTAAGATCTGTGGCTAGCCAGACTACAACATGCGATAATTTGAAGTTATCTCACATAGGTCTCGAAAATTCGAACACCCACTGCATTATGTAGACCCCTGTAGCAAAAAGGTTGGAGCCTACATGTTTTGTGTTGTCTCTGCGTGTCTCCCCTGTAACGTAGCCCCTTTGATGACCATCGCCAACCCTTCTTTGTGTTTCCCGGTTCCTCATGCAAAGACACTTTCATTGCTTTCCTTCTTCAAGCGGACAATAGACCAACCGCATTTGTTGCCAGCCATCCATATCTTTCGTTTACCATGTGACCTTGCTACACATGTATTCAGAAAGGATGGTTTGCTATCCTGAAGAAGAGCTGGGTAGGATTGTTTATTTTGTGTTGGAGTGACATGACGATTTATGACTCATTTGTGTGACTTATGGCATGTGGCCAGAGGCGGATTAAGGTAGTTGGAGGCCCCTGGCGGTAAAAGGTTTCAGGCCCATGGGCTTAAGAGTCGAAAACTAAAATAGTGAAAAGAGTCGCTTACTTTAAATTCTCAAAATAAAATGTATTGGTATAATAAAACTCATCGGCTAAAGGAAAAATCTGAACTGTGCATCAAAAAAAATTTAAAACCTTACTTAAGAGCTTACAGTTTTGCTATACAGTTTGATTTCTCTTTGGCAAATTCATCAATTATTTTCTCCATATCTATTTTGTCCAAAAATTTTATTCTGTATATAATATGGCCATGTTATTCAAATTCTCTTTTCTCCCGTAGTACTTCTTAGATTATATTTTAACACGTTTTAAAATTGAAAAAGATCATTCACCTGATGCATTCGATATCGGTATTGTTAAAAATATTTTCAAGAGTTTTTCTACATTAGGATTTCTTTTACATCTCGATAAATTTCTAACGGGGTTTTCATTGTATCTTTGTTTTCTTTTCATTTCTTGTTCCAAGGTGGCGTGGTTGGTTTGTCGCTGGCCTTTGCACTAATCAAACTTGGGGCCCTACCAGCGCTAGGGGCTCCTGGTGGCGCCAGGTCCGACACCCTCTTAATCCGCCACTGCATGTGGCACCAACTAGGACATGAACCGGACATGACTGGACCCCTCCATGAAAAACCAATGGTGTTGGGGACAGTGTCTAAGGGAACTGATAACAGAGTAAAAAGATTTTTAAAGATAAGAGATTATTTTCACCAAAAAAAGATAAATTATTTACAGTATGTATTATTTTAATAATTTTTTTTAATACTTAAATGTATCCCTTTAATACAGGACTTATAATTTCTATATAATATTTATACTGTGTAATATCTACTTTTTAAAAATACTTTACAATAATTTTATACATATGTACAATTGTTATCTTATTACTTATTTTCAAATTTAAAGTTTGTAGAAATTATTTCTTTTCGTGTATTTTGGGATTTTTTTCGTACCCTCTTGATAATTCGAAGTTTTGTATTGATCGCTCCGAATTATCGAGAGTCGACTGTAGTTATAGCTTGCATGCAAAATTTTCAAAATTTCTGCTTGAGTGCACCAAAATAGTGTAATTATAATAAATATATTATATTTACAGATAAATATCTGATAGCTACAATTGCTCACATAGAATTTTCTGGACTTACCATTCGTCAAGTACATCTTCTTCGGATAATGAAAGCGTTTTCTGAAATCCTTCAAAGGATCTTCCCTATCCATCTGCTTTGCAAATTCTTCAGAATCTATGTCAAGAGACCATGTCTTGGATTTATTCATAAGGTCATAGAAGAGAGTATTATTTGGTTGAATTTCCGGCATGTATAACATTTTTTCTGAAAAAAATATGCAAGAAATTTTTTAACGATATAAGGTAAATTAATTCTAAAGTATTGTCAGAGTATTAAGAGGCTATTCAATTCGAAAAATTAATAAATACGCACGCGAGGAATTGCCAGCAATTTGTGCAAGAACTAATATTTACGTTATTTGACGTAATTGTTAATTTTTGTTTTGTGTGAAACAGCCAAACACTACGCAAGACAAAAGTACAAACTTGAAAAGTTTTAATTATTTTATTTTATTTTATTTGGCTTGTATACGGATTTCCTTTTCAGAAATAACCATAAATTAAAATCCATTGACCAATTTTATGAAATAAATGCGAGTTCATGACAAGAGACATTTAAATGACATTTTCTTTCTCCCATGAATCTTGCTCTTTTATTCAACATGGATGACACCTTACCTTTTGCATGCAGTAACGATCTTATCAGCTTTCGACGCTTCTCATTTTTGTCTTTCCTCTCCTTTTTCCTTCTTTAAAAATTACGTTTTTTTTCTGGAATACAGATACACAATTTTTTCGTAAATTAACTTTTAATACGTTTTTGTTTAACTCGACCTTGCGCTAATAAGCCAGTCAATTAACCCCCCAAAAACCGAGAATATATAATTTTTTATATAATGTTTCCTTATGAA